>JAAGNO010010088.1:0-10829 GCA_033439905.1 Ceryle rudis | reverse complement strand
ACATTCCTTCCTGGTTAGGTTATGTAATGGATTGCACGAACCAGCTCATATTCTTTCTAGCCTGCATTATTGGGAGGTGATGGATTAATAGGAATATTCACCCAAACCCCTTATTTTGGTGAAGGTTTTAAATTGAAATAGGTTTTTTTTATGAATTCTCTAGTTTAAGTTATCTTTCTACATTTTTCTTTGGAGATGCAAACATAAATTAATACCATATTTCAAATACACTGCCATCTTTAAAAAAAAAAAAGAGATTGAGTTTCTAAATTATGTAGTTTTGTACGCAGAATCTGAGTGACTTCAGAGGCATTAATAGAGTCCTGAGGAGCATTGTTCTTTGGGGCTATGAAATTCCACTATGTACAGTTTGTAGCCACAGAAAAAGCATGCTGAGATTTCTTGTTTCATATTACATACTCAATCTGCAGTGATTTTAAATTGAATCCATTGCATTTTAGAAGAAGTTTTTCAATTCTAAACAGTTCTTTCTAAAAATCTTTGTAGACATTTCCTAGCTTGGACAAATTCATTTTCTGTACTATAAAAAAAAAAAAAAAAAAAAAAAGGGAAAAAAAAAAAAAAAAAAGGGAAAAAAAAAAAAGAAAAAAACCCCCTCATTCTCCAGCTTTGCTTTGGAGTGAGAGAGGTTACCTGTTATCAAAAGAATGAATAGTAATTAGCAACATTTGATCTACAGAGGTCTCCTTTAAGAAAGTTCTGTTATTGCCATGTTTATTTTAGATACATGAGGGTGATTAGTTATGGATTCTCTTTTTCTTCCACTGTTCAAGAACAACGTTTCTCTTTGACTCGGTTACTGATGAGTGTAGTAACTTCCACTAACTTTTACTAGGAATGGAATTTGGCCTCCAGTTGGTACCTGCCTTTTCCTTTCATGGGAAACAACAGTGACCTGAAATGAATCAGAAACTTGGTCAGGAACAGAAAGTGGTTTGGATTAAATCCCGAGTGAAATCGTTGCAGTACTAATGTTGCCATTGCTCTGAAGAGTCCTTCTGCTTAGAGGTGCTTCTGTGTAAGGGCACAGGCATGGGAAGAGTTAGGTCACCCAGACAGAAGTGGTCAGGAAGCAGAGGCAGAAATTCCACTCTTTAATAGGAAGGAAGCAGCTGATGGATTGACACTGGAGGGAGGCACCTACCCTACCTTGGGGGTTCTCAATTGTGCAGTGAACCAACTTCCTGGAATTGACATCTGGAAAGCTGGCCCGGTTTTCCCTGCAGGAAAAAAACCACTCCATTGAGAGGTCCCTGACTTAGGGCGGGGATCTTGAATGCATATATCCAGCATGAAAGTTAGACGGAGAAATTTGGCCTATTTTTCATGACGTATTTCTATGGAGCAGGAGCTTAAACCTGGGTCTCCAGCACTGCAAGCCATCATCGCCACTGGGGGATGGAGTCAACCTGTCCTTTCTTCTGCCTTGCTGGAAAACTGAGTCATAGCTTTGACAGTTCAGCAATATTCAAGAGCTTAACTACTTCTCCAGACCATAGCGATCTTGTTTCAGCTCTGGTGTCTGGGGACGTGGGGAAGACAAGATTTCTATGCAGAGATAAGAACTTCTGTTTAGACTGACTGGTGTACATTGGGGGGGGAAGTAGAAAGCCACTAGGCCTTGTTTGCTTTTTTCTGATCACATCAGATAGTGTAAATAAAATGTTAATTGGAAAGCTCATCTTGCCCACAGAGGCTGGGGCGTAAGCTAAGCACTGGTCTCATAAATGGAGTTTATCTTTGGAGTAAGGGACGTGGGTGAACAGGCTGAGAGTCCCGCGTGGATTTAACCTCTTGCAGTGAGCCACAGCCCCTGGACAATGGCCACGCCACCAAATTCTTGCCACGCAATGGCTTTTTAGCACACTTTAGCTAGTGAAGGTCTCAGAAAGTGTTTCGGCTTCCTTCTCAGCTCTGCCTGTGAACGAACGATGTAAGTAATATAAACTATAGCTCTTTATTACAATGTAGACTGTGGAGAGACGTTGGATATTGCAGTTTCTTAATATAAGTAGTTTTGCTGACAGTGATTTTCATCTTTTTCCGTGAGTTCAAAAGTTTACTGGTGCCACTTAAGAAAGCTGTGTGCTTATTCTCAAAGCATCGCTGTTCTTGGTCTGTCACAGCAGTGAAGAGGAATCACTGCTCGTACATTTAAATATATAGAACCCTCACCCCACTGATTGCAGGACTCTGGTTACAGTTTATTTGGTTTTCAAAATGTTGACAGGAAATTTATCAAAGACACCAAATTAACTAGTGCTTCGTAAAATACGTGGTGGGTTTTGTTCTGGTTTGTTTGGTGGTTGGTTTTTTTTTTTTTTCTAAAGTTCGTTGCATTTTTGTTCCATTGTGCTGGAAGGAGTTGGAAATACTCTGGGCTGCTTTAGCACTTTAAATGTTGCTGAGCTTATATGCTCTCTAAATAAATGTGCCACATTAATAAAAATGACACTTCCTAGATCCAGGTGAATTCGAACATGGTGCAGTCAGGTAGTTCTGTAAGTTTGCTTGGCATTCTTGCTGCAAAATAGACAAAGCAGGAAAAAAAAAAATTTCTAATTATTTCTGCAGACAGCTATTTCATTTAGGGCTTTCTAACCTTTCAAATTCCAATCCTCAAGTCAGGCTGAAGTGGTGCAAGGCTGCTTCCTAGAATTACGGTGACATAAGAACACTTCAGCTGCTTGGCTCGCCGGTCATTCGTTAGCTCGGGCACTGTTTATGACGGGGTGTGCTCCAGGGGGGCTGGTGTCTCTTGCATCTCTCAGTGACTTAAGGTCCAGTATTACTGGACCTCAGCATCGTAAACTTATTACCTGACTTTGGGGAAGTTTTTTTCCTCCGTTTATTTAATTTCAAGTTATATTTGCTGTGGCCTTAAAAATCCCCTCTAGGCCACAGAATCTTGTAGTAATCAAGTAATGGAAAGTGTTTCAAAATAAACTGCATTATGATCCTGCTCGCTCCTGATGCTGTTAAAGCCTCAGAAAAGAGAACTTGGGTGAAACCAAAGGTTTTACCAGAAACCTTCATTATCTGGGCAAATTATCCTTCCCTTCTTATACTGGGTGCCAAACAAACCGGGCGATATAAGCACTGGCTTTCCTGAGCTGATTGGGATTGCTCTGGACCAAGGAAACACGACTGTCAGTATAATGTTGCTTTGCTCATTTCAGTTCCTACTGAAAACTGTAAATAATGTGATCAGGATGTCACCCCAAATTAGCACTTTGTATTTTTTTTTAATTAGAGTGTTTCTAAAGCGCTGTGTAAGGCTTTGTGCTTTTGCAGGCATCTCAGCCATGTTGTTTGCATGGGTAGAAAATATTCCTATAGAGAAATTTGTTTTTTCTTAAGTGAAAGATGGTGTAGAAAAATTCAAACAGATAAAACATAGGATTTGTGGACCAATAAAAGCCTAGACTCCTCTGTTGTATCGCTGCTTGTCTAGCTCTTTCCAAAGCAGTTTTCAAATACCTTGAGTCAGTTTAGAGCAAAGCAATTTATACTTTGCCCACGTGATACGCGATTCCTCAGATGGGCTGGAACATGATTAATCTTTGGCAAAATTCAACAGCCCTGTAACATTTCTTTCTTTTTTTTCCTCCAAGTATATTATCATTTTGGTAAATCTCTGTTCTTTGTTGGAAATGTGTCCCAGATGAAGTATCGTAGTAATTTGGAGTTTGCTTCCAACTAGGAAAATATTATTTTAGTCTTGCTGGGGGGGAATTACATATCTTTAAACCTTGCTGTCCTGAAATAAATTATCCCTGGGTTCTGTGCTTGTTCGCAGTAGGAAGGAAAAAGCAAAAGCAAGTAACTGTAGTAGAAAGGGAAAGAAACTCTTATGTGTTTAAATCATCTTTACAAGCACCAGCATAATGCTGAAAGGCTACTAAACAATTGTGTTTTCAGGCTAGCGTTGACTGCCGAGGTAAAGAACATGTCCTGATGAGTTAGTCTGAGAGTGTCACTCTTCTGGTGAAGTGGTCTCTTAAGGGTTTTGCTGATTTCTGCTGTAAACAGGGAGCTGCTGGAACTTAAAAAGTAGCTTAATTTTGAGAAGGATGAAGCATGCGTGCACAAACTTCGTCGCTCAAGGGACAGTGTAACACAGGCCCCGAGTGCTTCCTTGCTTTCCATGGTATCGCCCTGTAGGGCACTCAATATGAAGTATTTTTACTGCTGAAGCCAGGATCCCTGTGAGGGAAGAGGTGCGCAGTTAGGCCGCAGCTGCCTGCGGGATGGGAGCTGGTCCTGACCGGAATCCTTCGCCTTCCGTGGATCAGCGGTGCAGTGTGTTCCTTGGTAAAAGGGGAATGTTGCTCAGCATCTGCTGAGAGGGGAACGTGATTCTCTTCAAGCCTTAACAGTGGCTGAAACACACAGTACTGTAAGATGCACTGCCAGCGCATTTGGTATTTTAAGATAAATACAGCTTTTTCCATAGAGATCAAAGTCTGGTATTGAGCTGTTAACGATTACTGTAACCGGTTTACGCTTGCGCGGGTTTGGAAACTGAATCCTAGTGCTCGTGTTTCATACCGAACGCTGCTTTGGAAAGTTGTCATCTCCCTTTTCCAGAAGGTATTGTTTGTGACAGTCAGTTTATACTCCTCCTGCCTTGCGGACTTGAGAGCTGCAGGCGTTGCCCCAAGCCCGCCCTGGTAGCCAAACTAAACTTGTACTTTCCTTCCATGTTCATTGACCTGCCGCTCATAACGCTGGATGTGATGAATACCCACTGGACTTCTAGAGCTTGGGTTGAAGAACGTGCTGCTATATTTGGAAACCTGATATGGGTCATGTTAATTGTGCCTTTCATCACCGTGTCTTCTGTGTGCCACAGCTGTCCATGTCTAGTGGAAGTAGTCATGAAAAGAAATCTGTTCTCACGTTCTTTCATAAAAGGAGGGACAGTTCTGTAGCTAGAGACAGTTGTTGCTTCACCCTCGCAACACTCCTAAGATCCGTACTTGCCCGCAGTCCCAAGGCGAGGTATTCCGATATTAGTCTTAAATGAAACTGCTTTTTGGTGTCACTTAAACCCCTTACAATGTAGAGCTTATGCCAGTATGTGCAAAATATCTGCAGTAAGCGTTACGCTAAATAGGCTCGTTGCAGTTAACTGAAGCTACAGAGATGTACAAGTAACTTGTTTTTAGGAATGTACTGCAAAAGTATTTGAACAAAATCGCTAACATGTTTACTGTTGTAAATATTTTAATAAAAAAGGACACTTCAAACTTTTTTACACAATTATCTACAATAAAGAGAAATTTACAACCATTTACAAAATGTCCTTAACTCTCTTTACTGTCAAGACAGCGAAGATGAAACCAAAATAAACATTAGATAGATGAAGTCCTGGTTTTATTTCACTCTGTATTTATAAAAGGAACAAAGCATCTTGGTGAAGTTCCATCCACATGCTAATGAGATCAAATAGAGCATGATGAGAAGTGCAAACGGGTACAAAAGAATAGCTGTGTTCTTCAAAAAGGGCAATGCTGAAAGAGAAGCACCAAGGAAGGAAGTGTAAAGTAGTGCTCTTTCAAAAGAGGTCCTTCATCGAGAGGGGGCTTGGGGAAAGACAGCAAGAAAAAAAACCCAACTGTACTGCAGGTTTGTCGTCTCTGCCCTCCTCTTGCTCCCCTTACCCCAGCTTAAAGAGGACTCAACTGACAAGATAATGCCCTGGGAAACTTCTACCCCCAACTGCAGTCTTAAACTTGCCACAGAACTTTTATCCGATGCAAACATCGGGAAGTGGCCTTACAGAGGAACCAGAAAAACAAGTTGTGGTGCTATAGGTCTAACACCAGGAGAATATAAATTCTCTGGGCAAGGTGTCCACCCACCTGCAAACAGGGGTTGGTACATTCCTGTCAATGACTTCAGCACTCGGCTGAGCCTCTGCTTCACAATAGGCTAAGATCACAGGCTTGGTTTCGGTCAAACAAACAGAAAAGAAGCTGCCGTTACTCACCGCTGTACCCTAGGAATGTCACGTAGATGTAATAGCCGATGGCGATCAGCCATAACGTATTCCCAACAAAATACCCGATGACAGAATCAGATATGATGACATCTGAAAGAGACAACTGCTCTCAGCTTTTCTGAGCGAGCGTGACGTTTGAAGCAGAGCACAAAATATTCTACTTACAGTTGATGAAAAACAGCTGGATAAAATGCAGGATGACTAGGAGCGGATAGAAGGCGTTCAGATGAACATCAAAGGCATATCCCCACTCCACATCATAGTCTCTGTTCTGCTGCTTCACCAAGTACTTATTAGAAATGAACCTACGTGAAAAGCCATTCGAGAACGTCGTTAATGGGACTCTATAATAAAGCTGGCTGACAAAACGTTGGTTTGAGACAGTAAATCATCTGCGAGCCCAGCTACCCCGACAAAGCTTCTGCTATCTGGGAAAACTATGCAAGAATCACGCAGACCAGACCCTTGGTAAAGCTGTACTTGCATCGCTTGCGTTCAATGGGAAGCTGAACTACATTCCTGGCAATACAGAAACCCAACTTCTAAGCAGATCAGCGCTACGATTTATCAATCCAGCTCCACCTTCTCAGGTCGCTTCTGTCTGTATGCACAGAAAAGTGCTGATCCAGGGCGAGTACACGCTGCGCAGATGGCGTATTCCACCTCTCCAGCGCAACATGCTGGGAGGAGGGAAAGCGGGCAGGCCAGCACTCTTAAAATGACCCCCTTCTACTGACTGAAAAGAAGCACTAACAGAGCACACGCTGCCTGATGTTACAGGCCACAGAACAAGCCTGGAGACTTTGCTTCCTGCAGCTGAAGCTCTGCTGACATCAGAAAACATATCCCATTTAGAAGAGGAACAAGAAGTTGAGACCAGAGCTTTCGCTGTAGCTTCCTCGGACACGCTCTTTGTGCTAAGGGCAAGGTCAGAAAGGCAGAGCCCAGGTGCAAGGTGAAGTGAGGCAAGAAGGGTTTTAGACTCGTGAGAATGGGACGGGAGCTTTTGAAAAAGAATTGAGCCTGCGCTGGAAGCAGGGACTTGAATCAAACTGGAGCCGGGTGACTGGTACTGAGGCTTGCAAGAACCCCAGTAAAGCACAGTGAAAAAACAGCAGCTGCTGAAGTCTTTCTGGCTCAGGAGACTGAACCAGAGTCACAAATTGATGGAGGAGGGGGGGAAGCATTTCCTGTATGCCCCTCCCCAAGCAATTTATGGGTTTTGTTGCCCCAGACAAGACAGTAGGTCAGATGGACCTTTATCAGCTCCAGTCCTTGTATGTGCCTCAGCCTGAATTCTGCAATTACAAGCAAGAGTTCCCAAGGTCACCGTTTGAAAGGAATCTGCCCCTTTTCCGATCAGCATCAGTTTAAGATGTCAACTCCATTACCAAAAACTCTTTTAAGGGCCCTTGCTTCCTTAAGTTCTTGGTAAAATAAATCTTCCTTGGGTGCCCTCCCCTTGCCACAGCACAGAACCTGACTTCTGCGGGCTCATGGCTCCCTTGCTGGTGCAGGACATCCGTAAGGTGCTGAAGCCAGGTTATAAACTGACTCGCTACTGCCTCTCCCCTCCTGCAAGTCTCTGGACGTTATGTTACAGGATAGGACTGGCAGCAACTGCCACCAAAGCAAGGGACCCAACAGGCACAAAATAGAACAGACATTGTTTGTAGTGGAAATAGTTAAAATCTTCAGCAAGAAGCATGGGCCAACTGTATATTGCCCTACGCAAACACCATCATCCTCAGGCTTGCTTTACTTAAGCTGTTCAACAAGGAAGAAATTTTTTTCATCGGCAAATAGTTTTATTTGACATGGCTGAAGAGCAACCAGCTCAAGAAGAAAAGAAGCTGTAATTTTCATCATAGTACAGACTTTCTGAACATTCAGCTTCTGCTGGAAATAGGAAAAAAAAAAGCTGTGTTCTCTTCCAAGCGGTATTCTGAAACAATTACCACAGGAGTGCAGAACTTAATAATCAATTGTTACTTTACAATTTTGCCCCCAGCAAAGAACCGAGCATCTTGCAGAGGACTACCCGTGTGCCAGCAGCAATACCCAGCTCACTTTCACACATCACTACTTACCACATTAGAGTTGCAATCAGCAGGCCAACACCTACGCAGTCTATGAATACAACCCAAAGTAGCAGCTTTATTGTTTCAAAAAACCCCATGTCCAGCACAAATCCAAATCCTATGGTAGACACTGCAAGGACAAAAAGATGATTCCAGTTAACTATGGAAAAAAAAGAACCACGAGCTCTTAAATCGATACCTTTCCCGAGTGCGCTGTCAGGGAATATCCAGTTTCCTTATTGCTTTTCCTCCTGAGATTTTCAGTCCAACAGCTTCTTTTTTTTTACCCCAAAGAGTAGGCAGAATGTGATCTGTTCATAATATAAACCTTTCCACAGACTGAAGAACACTCGTCTGTACCTGGGCTTAATAATACAACAGCAAATTGTATCGCTCCCCCAACAGCACATTACAGTCGGCGGTTGCTACTACAGACTGTTCTTTGTTTTATAGGAGCTCCTTGCTAACTCCAGCTGTGCACGCGGTGATAACTCTGAAATAAAAGTTCGTGACAGGTTTGATATTCGGGATAACAAGGGTAATACTTACTGCATTTGCATTTCAGTCTAAAAACGACACGAGACACTTTGTTTATAGATTAATTCTGCAACATATAGTATTGCACTGGGCTCTTTATTGTAAAAATTGGGTTTTATGTGTAACATTCACATAAACCAAATGTTCAGGTTTTTTTAACTAAAGCATTACTGTGTGGCATGGGGTTTAGTTACGGTCTGTAAAGTTACAGGGAACTACACAGCTTGAAATGCAACAGAAAATGAGTTGCAATAGAAAGATTAATTCAGGACTACATAATATTAGTTACACCTCCTCTGTATTCCAATCCCCACCTTTCCTTCCAAAAGCTTAGGCCATTTTCTTCTATGATTAAAAGATAATCCATCTGGAATGGTCCTTTCTTTTCCATGTGATGAGAAGGGCCAGGAATGTTCATTCCTAAACCTTCCCTCCCTCTATTTAATGCCGTCTATTCGCCGGCACTCACCGCAGAGCCAGATGCTGAGAAGTACTAAGAAAGCAGGATCGTCTCTTGCCCACTGGTCCTTTGTCTGTTTTCTGTAGTGAAAGTTCCTATAAACTCTCTGCGGCGAAGTAAAGAGGTAAAGCATCTGCCAAAGAGCAAACTCAAAGTCCATCTGTCGGAAGTGGAAGAGCCTCCGCAGGTACTTGTAGCGTTTTGCTCCAGCCGTGTGCCTCGCGGCATCTCTGGGGCTCAGCGCACCGTTGCCCTGGCTCCGAGAATTAACTGAAGTGGTTGGCAGCATTTTGCTAAAGAAGGAATTTCAAAAGATGCGTTTGGTTTTGCATTGAATGAGGACTAAAAAGAAAATCACACAATGAAGGCCACAGCACAGAATGGGGGGGATTGGAGGGGACCTCTGCAGATCATCTCATCCCACCCCCTGCCAGAGCAGGTGATCTGCAATACTGAAGTTACAAAAGCTATCACGGACTGGTTTGGGTGGGAAGGGACCATAAAGGCCAGCTAGTCCACCCCTGCAGGGAGCAGGGACATCTGCAGCTAGAGCAGGGTGCTCAGAGGCCTGGCCAACCTCACCTGGAATGTTTCCAGGAATGGGGCATTGGCCACCTCTCTGGACAACCTGGGCCAGTGTCTCACCCCCCTCACTATAAAAATTACCTTCCTATCTAGCCTAAATCTCTCCTCGTTTAGTTTAAAGCTGTTATTCCTTGTCCCGCTGCAAAGCACCCTGCTAGAAAGTCTGTTCCCATCTTTCTTACAGACCCCCTTTAACTCCTGGGGGGCTGCTCTGAGGTCTCCCCGGAGCCGCCTCCAGGCTGAACAGCCCCAACTCCCTCAGCCGTAGGAGGGGTGCTCCAGCACTGCAGGGGGTGTCCCCAGAGCGGGGCGGAGGGGCAGGATCCCCCCGGCCCTGCTGCCCACACCCCAAGTACAAACCACGGCACGTCCAGCCGAGGCTGCCGAGGGCCGGCGGCCCTTTGCTGTCGGCTGGCAAGGCAGCAAGTGGGAAACTGGGAGCAGGCAACCGCGCTCCCAGCGCTGCCTGCCGGGAAGCGCCGGCCCCGCGGGGGTGCCTGGCGGCGCCTGGGCTGTTACCGACGGGCTCCGCAGGCGGCAAACGGCCGGAGCGCGCAGCCAGGGGCCAGGAAGGCGTCACCGGCCTGCCCCGCTCGCTGCTCGGCCCACGCCACCCGAAGCGGCGGCCGCGACCGCCCCGTAAACAGCCACCGCCCTCCCGGGGCCACCCGCACCCCGGGGCTGGAGCGAGAGACGCCGAAGGCGGCCCCCTCAGGCCAGGTTCGCGCCACCGAGCCCCGCCCCGCTCGCCCTTCAGCGCCCGGTGGAAGGGGCGGGGCCTCACCTGCTGCCCCGGCCCGCGGCGCGACTCCCTCCTCGCCTGTCCCCGCACCGCCTCCGGTGCGCCTCCGGTGCGCCTCCGGCCGCCCGTCCGCCCGCAGCCTTCCGGCAACGTCCGCGGCGCAGGCGCTCCGGGGCGCTTCCCGGCGCCGCCCCGCCCCTTCCTTCCCCCGCCGGAGGGGGCGGCCGGGCTCGGGGGGCGGGAGTGGGGGGCGGCGGCGGGGGGGGTGTCGGGGGGCGTGGCGCGGCCCCCGCCTCCCGGGCGCGGGGTCGGGGGCGCGGGCCGCGGGGTCGGCGCCGGGGGCCCCGCGGCGCGGGGGGGGGGGGGGAGTCCCGGTGGTCGCGGTCCCACCGGACC
>JAAGNO010010087.1:27199-54423 GCA_033439905.1 Ceryle rudis | reverse complement strand
GGTTCACTGAAAGGGAAGCTATAAAAAGTATAAAGGCCCGGGCTCGCCTGCCGGTGCCACTGATGCTGAAGGATAACTCTGAAAAGCTTCCCAAGTGTGTGGGTGGGGGGGAGATTGGTAAAGCAGCATTTTGCTGGTAATAATTTGTTTTGGGGGTTTTCTGTCTTGGCTGCGTAGTTCATGGAGGGCAGGTGAAGAAAAACGTCTTTAAGCCTCTGTGAGATTTATTCCCTTTGCTTTCGAAACGCACTGGTTTTACAAAGCAGGAGTGTGTAATTTCTGTACTTCAGAATGCTCGTTATATTTTGCCTTTGTCTGATTTATGATGGAGCTTGTGCTAGGTATAAATATTAAAACAATTTATCATAAATTGAGTGTTGCAAAGCCAACATCTGGTTTAGATAATGTTTTTCTGAGGCTAAACTTTCACTGTACAGTTCATAAACTACTCTCAGGTTTTAAGTCCCATTCTTTAAACTCAGGTCTTTCGTTCTGTTGCTGACACTTGTATTATTTATTAGAGTATTCACTTGTATTATTTATTAGAATATTCATATGCTCTGTCATGGCCTTAGTGTGTATTTTCAGAACTGAAATGTTAAAATTCCCCAGCTAATGTGTGGGGATAAGGATGAACTTTATAATGAAATTGCCACGGCTGTTATGCCCTGCTCTTTGCTGTGGTTGTCACGCTGTTTGAGGTGAAGTGTTTCTCTCTCGGTTACTTAGTCAGGAGGCCAAGTACCAGCATTGTGGAAGGGTCTGTGTAGCTATGGTACTACCATAAAAACTGACACCACCACACTTCCCCTCAGTTCTTTAGTTACAGCGATAACATCCTAAGGAGAAAGACATCATGTAGTTTTCCATTTATTTGTGGAAAGTGGAGTTTTCCATTTTTATTGTGAATCTGTTTAAAACGATTTAAAAAAAAAAAAAGAAGATAAAAAGCTCAGCCTTCCTGTGTCTCCTTTACTGGAAGGAATCAGCAGTTAGATTGATAGCTCAGTATATTATAGCAGGTTCTTCCCCAGGTTTGAACTGCTGCAGTAGAACAAGTGTTTCTATCATCCATCCTAAGCCTGCCCTCTCATGAGATATCCTGAGAAACCTCAGAAATGGCATATCAAAATTGTAAACCACAAAGCATAACCCCTAATATAGCCCTTGGGGCAAACCTCTGTCTTCTGAATTGCATGGCACAACAGAGATCATAGAATAAAAGGATGTTTTGCCTTCAAGGATTTTTCCCTTCCTTTTTCCAAGCCAGTTCTAGTATTTACAGTATCTCTGTTCTCTGCAGATTTAATTGAGTCAATTAAGGTTCTTAGGCGCAATTCCCCCAGGTGTAGGTTAAAAGTTTCTCTCTCTTCCTCCACCCCCTGCCTCTTGCCAGCTGCTGTTTCTTGTTCTTGCCTGGCAATAGAGGAAGCAGCTAGCTGGGAATCTGGTATGATTTGAAAAGCTCTCAATTGCAGTGAGGTGATCTACTGTATGTGCGAACATGAATAACAGCTGACTTCTTTCGCCTTTATTCCTGTCCCCTTTTCTGCCCTTTACAGTGTTTCAGCTCTTTGAGCTGTGTCCTCTGAGGTTTTTTCTATGTAGAAAACAGTCTCTGTGTTTTTCATTAATCTCAGCGCCTTAAACGGCTGCTGATTTTGTAATGTCTTGCTGCAGGAACTGGCAGTGGACATGATTATATTTCATCCTTTCCCGTATTCAGTTCTGTTACTTAGAGAATCGTAGAATTGTTTTGGTTGGAAGAGACCTTTAACACCATCAAGTCCAACTGTTAACACAGCACTGCCAGGTCACCACTAAACCATGTCCCTCAGCGTCACGTACACAACATTTTTGAAATCCCTCCAGGGATGGTGACTCCACCACTTCCTGGGGCAGCCTGTTCCAATGCTTGACAAACATTATGGTGAAGAAATTTTTCCTAATATCCAACCTAAAACTTCCCTGCTGCAACTTGAGGCCATTTCCTCTTGTCTTATCACTCATTATTTGGGAGAACAGACTGATCACCTCACTTCAGCCTTCTTTCAGCAACTTGTAGAGAGTGATAATGATTCCCCCAAGTCTTCTTTTCTCCAGGCTAAACAACCTCAGTTCCCTCAGCCACTCCTCATAAGACTTGTTCTCTAGACCCCTCACCAGCCTCATTACCCTTCTTTGGACATGCTCCAGCACCTCAATGTCCTTCTTATCAACACCATTACCAAAGAGAGAAGTTGGTACACTCATGACTGTTGATGGCCATTGATGGTGAAGCAGTGATCCTTTCTCATGTCTGTTCTTTGTAACCCATGTAGTCCTTTAGATATTTGTGTTTTCCAATAGTCATGTGGTGTTTCTCAGTTCTTATTTGTCTTTTTGCTTTCCTTCTTGGGCTAACTGAAAATACCCAAGTGCACACACAGACTGCATTTTCCTGGGCATTCAGGCATGTGCCAGGCTCCTACTGGAGTGTAGCTGTCAAAGGTTTCAGGTTAGTTACTCTAAGGATGCTTGGTTGGTGTCCGTGTCTCGTACATCAGATGGGGTGCTGCCAATGAGCATTTCCTTGGAAGCCCAAGTTAAGAAGTGTCATGACTCTGGATACCAGGATCGTTTTTAGTTCACATGCACAAAAAAGCACTTTCTGTTCTCCAAGACCAGTGTTCCTCATTTGGCACAAAGAACGATGTTGTTCTCAGTGTTGTACTTTGCACGTGACTTTTGGATTTGAACAATTATTTTATGCCAGTCATGGTATTTTAAATATATGTTCTTCGAACTCCATAGTCGCTCATTTGCAGAAAAAATGAATTCACATACAGTTTTCAAGAAAGTATAATGCTCTGGGTAGCGATGCTCATTTAGATTACCTAAACTGACTGTAGCTATGACAAATTTAGCTGGCAGTAATGTAACCTTAAAGGACTATTAGGGGAAGTCTGTGTCATGGCTTTAATCTCAAGAGTGTCTTAAAGCAGACCTTGGTGGTTGTCTTAGTTTATCCAGTACATCCAGGCAATAATAAAGAGCCTATTCTTACACTGGAGCCTTGTTTCAGAGGCCAAGTTCATGCCTCGTTTTCTGTTACTCTGCCTTTGGCTAAAGATTTGGGAACAGCTGGCTTCTAATTTTTCTGTCTAGGCAAGATTACCGAAGACACTTGGTAAATTTGTTGTTGGATTGGCAAGAGCAGCAGATGGTAACTCTGCTCCAAATGAGCAGGGAAAGAATCAGTGCCTAGAAGACCCCTGGATGTGGTTGCAGCGTGTACAAAGACCCCAGGTTTGCCATGTTCTGACTTTGAGTGGTCTTTTGTACAAATGTTAACTAGACCGCAAACCTTGCTACGGATTGGTTGTTACTTCAGGGCTTTATTCCTGTGCGTAACCTGGTGCAGAAATCAGCAAGGTTCCCACCTCTGACTTCTATGCCGTTGAGTACTGCTATAAATGGCAGCTGTAAAAACGAATCAGCAGAGGTACATCTGTGGTGGACTTCTCCTTTTTAATGGTTTGGGTTTTTCACTGTGACAAAACTGAGCTGGTATCAATCTTTTCCTCTCATTTAATAATGAAGACTGGCAAAGCTTTACAGCGTATTAAAAACCAACCAACCAACCCCAAGAAAACAAACAAACAAAACCAAAACAAAACCCACAAACAAACAAACAAAAAAAACCCCCACAACACCACAAAACTAACAAATGATAGACCTGAGTGTCTTTATGTGCAAGTCAGGCAGCAAAATCTGTATGTTCTGTCCAGAGCTTTAATTTCTCTCAAAGGACCAAATTCATGGGAGTGAGATAACTTCTGGGGAAAGGAAAGAGAGGTACAGACAGATTGAGTACATGTGGGAATGAACAAGTGGAAAGATAAATATTTACAATGGATTTTAGTCCAAATGTAGTACTTGCTTTCTTGTGCGCAGACATTTGTGTGTCATCAATGACATGGGAAGGGTCCAGAAATGTGGTGAGGTTTGGTGGCGTTTGCCTGCATAGAGTGAGGGAAGAGGAGGTTCATGCCTGTGTCATGTGGGTTCTTCTGACTATTTTGTTTTGGTGATGTCTCACATTGAGAGGAAACGGTGCATGCTGTAAGTTGTAGACAAGTAATATTTCAATATTCAGTGAGATTCCACAGTTTGTCAGGTTTTCTTTAAAATGGAAAAGTGATACTTATTTATTTATTGGTTTTGGATTCCCCTTGCATAAGGGAAGTCTCAGCTCTTCCAGGACTGACCCCATGCTCCAGAGAAATGAGTTGTGGGGTAAGAATTTCCTGGGCTTGATACTATGTTTGAGCAGCAGTAGTTCTAGCTCTGTTCGATGTACCTCTGAGCCAGGATTATCTACAGAAGCACAGATAAAAGTGACTGTGTACAACTGTGATTTATGTTTAGGCTTCAAGACTGAATATTAGCCAGCTATCTGTTCTTCCCTTGAGTGCAACATCTGTGTCAAGTTTGAAATTTTTAGTTTTAAAAAGATACAACAAACGCTGCTATCAAAATTTGGTTTGTGGACCAGGAAACTTCACTCTGTTGATCTGCTCTGAGCCTCTTGCGCAGCACTGATTATGGGGCTTCTTTGCCCTAATACTTTTCTGAAAGCATGTAGCCTCTCATCTTGAGCTTAACATTTCTGGTATCTGGTCATCTTAATATTTGGTAAACTCTTCCAGTGGTTTATTCTCGCTGTTAAAAATACATGTTCTATTAGGAATTTGGCCTCCTGTGAATTAAAATGTGAGGTCTTTCTATTAAAGCTTTCCTACTCTACTGCGCACGAGCTACGCACCTTAGTCCCGAGTCTTTCCAAGACAAACATTTCCCAGACAGATATCCCCTCTCCACTATGTTGTTAAATGTTGCAGATATTCTCAAGGTGGCTTCTCACTCAGAGACCAGTTTTGGTTCCCTTCATCCTGATTCTCATCAGCAACGTTCTGTAATTTCTCTCTGTATCTCAGGATTTGTACCCCTGGCAAACATGTCAGCAGTAACTTGCTTAATAACATAAACTAAAAGTTGCATAATAAGAACCAAGGTAGCAATGATACTGCTAGAAGCTTGTGATGACCTCTCAGTTAGAATAACCTTTTCATATTGCAACCAGTCTTTATTTTGTTCAGTTAGTGAAGTGAGTATTTGAGTTTAAAACTCTGTTTTGTCCCGCCTGGACACGTTCCTGTGCGACTTGATCTAGGTGATCCTGCTCTAGCAGGGGTGTTGGACTAGATGATCTTTCTAGGTCCTTTCCAACCCCTAACATTCTCTGATTCTAATTTATATACTGCTGTGGCAGGATGTTAGCTGAGTAACCAGCATCCCCAAATGCTACGGGGGGAAGAGAAGTGTGAAGATTTCACGAGGGGCAGTTAGGTTTTTTGGGGGGAGGAGGAGGTGTGAGAGGGAGAGAGAGTAAGAGAATGAAAAATTACAGGCTGATACCAGCATGGGTGATGCAAGTGTTTTTTGGTACCTTACTTCTACTCAGTAGAGAAAGAATATGGCTTCAGATCCTCACCAAAGAAGGGCTCAGTTCCTCATCCCTCCATGTGTGGACAGAGCCCTCAGTAGCTATGTTCTGCACTGGTGGTGGCTAGGAGCTCATGCCTGTGAGTCTGTGTCTGAAAGTCTGTGGCTTCCATGGCTGGAAGTCTGTGCTTGGCTTGGCTATGACAAGTCAAGGAGGTAAGCAGAGTAGGCAGCCCCTTGGTTTAGGTTGTCCATCCTAGCTTTGGTTGCTGCCAAGGAGAGTAGCCACTGTTCATCCTGTGTGAGAAGGTAATCAATGAGTCTGGCCTCATAGGATCCCCATACAGAAGAACTGCAGCCTGTCCCCCCACCCCATGGTGAGGAGGAGGGGACATGCAAATTGTAAAAGGGGAGGTATGTGGTGTTCAGGCATCTAGCCAACAGGCAACTGCAATCTGGTGGTGCCAGACTTGTGCAGGTTGTTTTGGCACTACTTACATAGAAGAAGACTTTATTTTGGCTTCTGTAATGCTCGGTATGTGTGGCTTAGGACAATCTCTGTACTACCAGATCTTGACTTGTTTCCCAGAGAGAGAGCTCTGGGATATGTGCTACTTTCAGTCTACAGCCTTTAGGGCCAAGGCAGGTCATTGGAGGGTACTCTTCTGGAGTTGCTGGCTTTCTTTTGTTCTCCCTTCCCGTCTCTTGCACATCCCTGGTTATCAGCAAGAGAACCTACTGTGGCGTTTCATTTGTGACTTAAGTGCTACTGACTTTATCAACAAGAAATTCAACTTTGTCAAAGCAGTGAGAAAGCTATTCCGTCGCTGGAGTTGATCTTTCTGTAACTCTACAGCGATTTGCATTAATTATATGATCTTTGTTTAATCTTTACATATACAGTGATGCTTTAGTCACTGTCAGTGTCAAGTTAGCATGTTTATTACATGTGTTACCCTTCTTTAAATGTCTTCTTTCAAATTTTCTGAAACTTTTTTCTATGTTCTTTGACTTGTTGAAAATAAATTTCCTAAGCAGACATTGCAAAAAGGCTTGAGATGCTGCTGCAGCCCAATTCATTCCATGTCTTCAATGAATACAGACCCTGTATTTGGAGCAGTTAGGAGAGTTTCCAAAAGAAATTTCCTGAAGAAACTGCATTGGAGAAGAGTATTTGTAAAATGAATTTCCATAGCTTTCAGCAGTTTCCACCACCCCATCTCTTGGCAATACCTGTGTATGCTTATATGACAGGGGAAGGCTCTTAGCTGGATTGGGGACCATGTGGGGTGGTCACTCTGCTCCCTAACTTCAGGTTTAATACCTGATGCAGTGTGGCGTCCTGGTTTGAACAGGAATTAGCAGTCATTCTGTGGCCGGTCCCTTGTGTCTGTGCTCACCCTCGTTTCACGTTAGTGTATAAAGAAGATGAATGCATTGCAGCGTTTCATGTGCAGCTTTAGAGACCAAAGAGAACTATTACTGTGTTTGCCAGCTTTAAGATGGCATGGGTTTAAAATTCATTTATGTTTTTAAATGCAGAGTTAAGAGCAGCCACACGTGCTATTGCCAAAGTCTTACTATAGCTGTGAAAATTAAGCAGGTAGTCAAAAACTTTCTCCTTGACCTGTGAGGGGGAATAAATGTTCTTTACACTGACAGGTCCATTCTGTAGCCCCAAACAAACATGCGCTCACAATGTTTTGAAACTACTCAAAGATTATTTACTGTTAATTAAATTAGGATGAATGTCTTTTTAATGTATTTCTGCTAACACTTGGTGCACATACTAAGGACCTGTGAAATGGTTTGGCTAGTCCTAACATGTTTAAAAAAGAAACTTCCATCCCCAATGGAATTTTATTGCTAATAGTAAGACTAATTTCTGTGTTGCTATTAAATGTTGTTGCTTCTTAACAAATTCACGTGCATTCTTTAAAGAAAAACAAACACAGATAACTTTGCCCCTGAAGACCAGCAGATGTTTTGATAAGGAATTTGTATGAAGATACTTCTTTTCAATTTCATGTTTTGCCTTTTCTTATCACCATTTGAAGGTATTGAAATTTTACTACTTTGTTTTGAACCTTCCATTTGAGGGATTTATAATTATTGCTTTAAAAAAATTCTTACGAATGGGGATTGGACATGTTCTTTTAACTCAGCAGCAAAATAAATAAAAGGCTGTGTTTGTTTTTGTTTGGTTGGTTCTTTTTAATTCTGTTTCACCTAGTTTCAAAATGTGATCAGTTGCTACTGTTCTGCTAATGATGAAGTATTGTGGAAGGCTTATGTTGTTTTGTAAGATAGAGGCTTTTTAACCCTTCCCTCATTTCCCTCTCACCCTTTTCTACAACTTCTTTGGGATATTTTCCATCATTTTGCCCCTAAATACCATCAAAGTAGATGCTCAGCTCCAGGGGGTCTGGCCTGTTATAATGATAAGTAGATCCAGCTCCTGAATTTACTCTTGCAACTAGAAGAAAAATCCCAATTTTCAGTCGGAGTGTTGAATGCAATGAAAAGCCTTTATTTTGTTCACTAGCTTAAACTGCAGTCTGATCGTGGATTCCATGTTTATCTCAATGAAGTACTTAATGACCAGGTAGATCATTTTAGAAGATGGATGCTGTCCAGAGAGGAGAAGCTGTGCAGGTTGTTAAGGTGTTTAAAAGCATGCGAAGAGTCTGCTCTGTCTCCTCAACTTGAGTGTTTGCTCTTAGGGCAATGGGTGGGAATAAAGATTTCCCTTGACTCTTGCAACCCCAGCCAGCAATGTCACTGTTTGCTTGGCTGTGTCCCCATACCTTGTAATCCCACCTCTGATGGCACACATAGTGACACCTCTTTGGCTCTTGCGTTCGTGTGGTGGACATAAGGTGTTAGGGGTCAGTGGTACATGCAATGCTGTTTGTTTTGTTTTGTTGGGTTTTTAAATTATTTTAAATGAAATATAATACTGGTTTTATTTTTGCTGTCATTCTGTTGCACTTAATTGGCTTCTTAGCAAAGTTACAGCAACTCTGAGGACAGAGAAGGAAAGACCTTTGGTGGTAAAGCTTTACAGTACAACCATATGGCTATCTTTGAATGACTTCTGTAAGTTGCAGACTGATGCAAGAAACATCTTGCCTGCTCTGGGTTTAGGTTGTTTTACTTTGGATTTTTTGAATGTTTTTAAAAATTATTCATAAAGTTGAGAAGACTTCCTCCAAGTCTTTACTGTCTTAAAGAAAGCAAAAAGAGGGAAAAAAGTGAGACTCTTCCCCAAATACCTTAACAGTAACTCCTTTGAGTAGAGTTAAAGGTGGGATAGGAAAATGCTGATGCCAAAGAACAGATAGTGCTGAAAGTGGAAGTGTTTGCAGGTCTTTCTGATGAGTGATGGACAACTATTGTGTCAGTTCTCAGCTTTTTATATTTCATGCTGCAAGTTAGTCACTGAGTTTTATTCTAATGAAATTCCTGCTCTGATAGTTGTGGTTATCACAACATTAGTTTTATTTACTTAAAAGTTTAAGAACACTGCTTGAACTCCTACTTTTGGGAGTGTTTCAATGGATTATGACCATATGTCTCTTCACAGAATGTTAGGGCTTGGAAGAGACCTCTGAAGATCATTGAGTCCAACCCCCCTGCGAGAACAGGCCCAAAACTAGGGCAGATCACTAAGAAATGCATCCAGACAGGTCTTGAAAGTCTCCAGAGAAGTTTTTCGATCACTGTCTTTCCTCTCCAGTCTTGGCCTGTGATGGAGGCCCCTAGCAGTAAGGGGAACTTTTTGCACAGTTCTGCAAAGTGACATCTTAAAAGCATGCATTTTAGTGGCCGATGTGTTAAAATGCGTGTGCTTTGTCACATAAATGATGGATTCTCATATTTCACTTATTCTTGTTTCTATTCAGCAACCCACCAAAGTTAACAGCATTCTTTACAAGTCATTTATGATTGTTTTAGAAAGTGATCCAAGTGATCCTTTTTTGTTTGTTTATTTTTTTTCTTTCCATTATAGAACTGCCTGGATGTTCACTCTTCTAAAATACAAGTACAGTGGCTGCAATCCATCTGACATTGCGAGCAGTTTTATTGTCTGTTTTATAAAGATTGTCATGTTTTTGTTGTCTGGAATTCTGAAGAAACATTGAAATAATACAATTGAAAAGAATTATTGTAAGAGAGAGAAACATTATTTGAAAATACGGGAACATCTTCCGCTGAAGTGGAAGAGGCGTTTAATGGAAGTACTTGTGGCAGTAATTGAAAGACATGTTTCAGTAGATGCAAGTAAAATGCACACAGCTTAGGAAAATAAGTACATTTTTGTTCAGTGTATGGAGAAAACTAATATTAAGACAAATTTATAATTTAAATTTAGACTGAGTGGTTTGATTACTCCAGAAACATTAAATACCACTGCCTGCCTGTGCTTGCAGCTTTGAGTGCATCTAACTTGTGGCTTGAGAATCTTCTGGTGTAACTATATGTAGAAATACTGTTCTTTTTATTTAAATGCTTGTTTGATGCAATAAGCTTAGCCTTCTGAAGTAAGTTGTAACAGTGGTTAATAATTAGTGGCTAACATCTCTGCTCCAGCTTTGGTACCAAAACTCAGCTTAATGTGAAAAAATTATGTGCCCTACCCACACAGCTGCAGAAAACTCAAGATACGTGGGAGCGTTTTGGTTTTTTTTTTTTTGTTTTTTTTTTTTTTAATTATTACTTTGAATATTCATGAAAACATTTAGGTTGGAAAAACCCCTTAAGATAACTGAGTCCAATCATAAACCTAACACTGCTAAGTCCACTACTAAACCATGTGCCAAAGCGCCAGATCTGCAGGTCTTTTAAAATCTTCAGAGATGGTGACTACAGCACTTCCCTGAGCAGCCGGTTCCAATGCTCAACAACCCTTTCAGTGTAAAGTTTTTCCTGATACCCAACCTAAAACTTCCCTGCTGCAACTTGAGGCCATTTCCTCTTGTACTGTCAGTTGTTACCTGGGAGAAGAGACTGACCCCCACCTTGCTCCATAAGGTCTTGCTCCATAAGGTGCGATAAGGTCTTCCCTAAGCCTCCTTTTCTCCAGCCTAAACAACCTCAGTTCCCTCAGCCACTCCTCATAAGACTTGTTCTCTAGACCCCTCACCAGCCTCATTATCCTTCTTTGGACATGCTTCAGCACCTCAATTTCTTTCTTCTAATGAGAGGCCCAAAATATTCCCAGTATTCCCCCTTTGTTGCGGGGGTGGCAGAGGTTCCCGGTAGCAGTCTTGAGTCAAAGCTTTGCCTGAATGGATGTGTTGACATGAGCACTTGGGTTGACTTCATCTCACCTGCAGGATCTGGGGACTGTACAGCTCTGCATCCATCTGCTAGTGACAATACTGCACATGACTTCAGGCACTGCAGTACTAGTGCTGGCTGCTCAGCTTAGTGTAGGCAGCCTGCTCTGCAGCAGTGCTGAACTGGTGCCTCCTTCCTGGGGAGCTGGTGGTGTTTCCACTGTGGAAATGGGCACCTGTGGCTGCTGAGCCACGTCTGGATTTTTACCTCGAGATGTGGTGTGCACCAGCAGAGTAAAAAGGCAAAGCAAACTAAACCAAGATAGCCCTTGTGTGTGGGTGGGGAAAGCGTGCTGTGGGTGGACTGCTTAATCCAGATGTCCGAAACTACTCTGAAGGGCCTTCAGGAGAAGGACCTTTGATGATGTTTTTAATTTGGAACTAAGTGCAATATCTTATCTTTCCTTTGTGTTGTTTCAAAAACATCTCTTGTCATTGTGAGAGTATCCTGTTGAAAGCATCCATCTGTCTCAATTGCTCATTTAATAATAATAATAATAAAAAAAGTCACAACATGACTGGCATTGAAATAAAGCATTCCTAGAGTTCTGTGCTTAAGGGTATGGCTATTTTTCGATTTTTAAGCTGGGAAGAAAGGGATTGTGTTCTTTGTAGCTTCCTCAAACACAAGCAAATATGGGACCTGGAGTTTTGTCAACAGGTGGAAATATAACTCTGACCTTCCCTCGTTGTATATTTTTATATTATGGGATAATTTGCTGGATTCTTCTTTTTCAGGCAACAGTTGCATTGTAGGTTTACATTTCCCCGTGGGATTTTGTTCAAGTGACGCCTTGTGCAATCGAGCCTTTTTCCCGCAGCTCCGCTCTTCACCTTAAATCTGTGCAGGGGTGGTTATAGAGAAGCTGCGGAATTGCCGGCACGGGGTTTCTGACACCCGCGTGGCCAAGGAGCCGCGGTGGCGGTGGCCGGTGGGTGCCGGGTGAGCGCACCGGGACGCTCCAGTTCCGCAGGAGCGGCACCAGAGGGCACTGCAAGGCCGCGGATGGCCCTGGGCGGCCGCTCGCTGCCCGCCGCTTGCCCGCGGGCAGCGCCGCCTCCTCCTCCCGTCCCTTCCTGCTGCGGCCGCCAGCCTTGGAATCGCGCTTTAAAGTGCCCGGAGCTGCTCTGTTCCTTAAATAGGTTACCTCCCTCTTGGCAGCTGCAAGTCTGTTCCCATGCTGATACCGCCCGTAATTCTAGATTTGAAAGTTTTGTGAAGCTTCAAAAAATAATTTGTAATTAATTATTAAACCATCCCCCCCATTTACGGTCCAGTTTTATTTATCGCCTCAAAATAGCATCCTGAGGCCACTGACAAAAATAGGACTGGTAGGAAAAGCCCAACTGGGCAGTTAGGACGATACTATATTAAAAGCCTTAAACAGAGCCTCTAGTTTAATTTATGAATAGAGCAAATGCGTGGTGTGTCTGTAATCTTCCTTTCTCCGAGCATTGTAACCACTTTTGAGAGCCTTTATAATAGCAATTCCTTCTTGCAATATTTAAGACAATGTGACTGAATTGGAGATTTAGTTAAGTAATTGAGAAAACTATCAGGAAACTGATGCCTTTTATTTTTTTTTTCCCAATTATTTTTACCTTGGTATATTTTCATGAAATTTACTGACCAAATCTGACTAAGCACCTGAGCTTTAAAATGTGCAGAGTTTTGGGGATCGCGTGTATTATCAGTTGTGTTATCAAACTGACTCGCCTGAAAACTAAATATAACTGTTTTAAAATTAGATCCCACTTAAAGATATTAAGAATTTGATAACTGTTCCCATTTTACTTGTGTAATCAGTATTAGCTTATCAGTTTCTTGAACCTTTTGTTTCAGTGAAGCCCATTTAAAATTAGCCTGACGCTTTAGTGCAAAGAAGTTCTGAAATATTACAGATGCTAAGAATCTGTTCCTGTTAGCCACTAAAGCAAAGGTTTTGGCATTTTTTAGGGAGCTTTGGTTTAATACTCTGCTGTCTTCCTACCTACATTTTTATGATGATGTTTGACAGTGCGTGCAGTACTTCACTAATCCCTTGAAAGGTGAGGCAGTTTTAGCAAAGCATGTAATTTAGAACAGTTTTCTGCCTGTTTAAATACCGTGCCTACTTTCTGCCCTCCTCAGGGCACTGCTTGCTTGTGGGAAAGCAAAGCAGGTAATTTTCTTTGAGCTTCCTGTATGCCTATATCTGCATGCTGCACTACTGTTTAATTTTGCTTGCAAACTAATGCCTTCAAAAAAAAAAAAAAATGTATGACATGTTTAATTTCAGATTATAGAGTCACGGGAATTAATGATGGTATTTTTAATTGGCACATAGAATTACACTTTTTTTTCTTGTTTCAAAAAGTCTTTTTTTTTTTTTTCCCCTCCTAGGCTCACATTTCTGCAAAAGCTGCAGAAAAGCAGAGGTTGCAGTTTACTTGTGGCTAAATCCTGCCCATTTCAGTGATGCCTTCCCATTAATGCCGTTGGACCTTCATAGATTTCCTAGGTTCAATTTCTGAGAAGGCCCTAAGAAGAGTTCATAATACAAATCTGTTTATCAAAGAACCTGTTACACTGAACTCGTGGCACTGGGAAGGAGAAAAATGTGTCTGTACTATCAGCCACCCGCTGGTGGGATGTGTTCTCAGCATGGCTGCTTTGCCGTGAACTGTTATGCAGAAATGGCTGCAGTCAGTCAGATCTAAGGTCCCCCTTAAGCAGCATTTTGGCACAGGCTTCATTGAGGATGCCTTTCTGGGCAATGGGAATGGAGGAAGCTTGTGTTGATCCTGCGGGAGAATGTTCTCCCAGTCACCTGCAAATTGTGGCTCAAAGCCTTCTTGAGCCAAGGAGGCATCTCTGTATGGTTTACAAGTAAGAAAGAAAATTAACAAATGCTGCTGTTAGCACCTTAAAAGAATCCACATCTCTAGTTTCCATTTTCCAGAAGCCTCCTGTGAGAGAATGGCTTTATAACGTAATAGAGAAGCTCAGGGCCCTAGAGGGACTGGGAACATATCTGTAGGGAATGGGATAGCTCTTCTGTCCCTGAGCTTCTCAGCTCCCTGGCAGTAGCTTTGCCTGATAAGAAAATTCTGGTGAGAAGTGTTGGAGGTTTCCTGATGCCTCTGGCCACGGACTGTGTGATGCTCTCCATGCTCAACTTCAAGCTGTGTTGGAGTACAGTTCAAGCATTAGAACTTGCATGAGGGCAAGAGGGCAGGAAGGTGTACGTAAATGTGCGTGCATACACACGCAGAAGACTCTTGGGGGCTGATTGTGGTGGTGTCACTTCAGAAAGCCTTCCTCCTGTGACCTAAACCACAGGCATAGGCCGCGTTTTGCACATTCTATGTACACTTCAATAAAACCACGGCTTTTAAAATCAGTGTAACTGGTGTGAAGTCAGCTTGATTTAAACAAAAATAAGTTTTCAGGTAATTAAAAAAAAAATATTAACATGTTATGAAAAACACATTCACACCAGTCTGGACTTTCAGAGGAATGGAGGGAAGATGCATGGTTGCATTTCAGTTCTTATCCTGCATTTATGTGTAGATAAAGCCTTTTGAAAAACAACCCAGACAAGTTGCAGACAAGTTTCACTCAAGCCCAGCTAACCCTGCGACTGAAGTGAAAACTCTTTCTGTAAACTCGTATAATAGTTCCTTAGTTTTCATATTGTACTGCTCTGACAAGTTGAAAAATAAAGACATTTGGTCCTGTGAATGTGAGAGCGTGCGTAAGTTAAAAAAAAAAAATCTACGCAGGTTATCGGTCAGTAATAGTCAGACCACGGAACAGCTGAAAACATGGAAACAATTTCCTCCCTAATTTGGGCAGATTGGAATGCATCCCCAAAATCCAAACGGAAATAGTAAAATTTAAAAACTTTTTATTAGTACCTAACCTAGCTGCACCTGGCCGGCCTAATTGCCTTCAACCTGGTCATTACTCAAAGGTAGAAGTTTAGCCACCAACAGCACTTATTAATGTATAATAGGAATTTACTTGTAAAACAGAATTATTGGAACAGTGTGATATCATAAAGACTGAGGTGCTGACATTTTAGATTGTTTTATATAGGGATGTTGAGTTATAATTTAGGAGTTGGATATTCTTTGGGTGATTAATCATTCTTAGGTATAATTTTAAATGTCTGGTGGATATATGTAGAATTAATGTTTGTAATGACCAGCTCATGAAGCATACTTAGGTGAATAAGGTCACATTTGGTTTCTGGACGATCTACTTCTCTAGCATTTTGCAAAAGGTTGGTGCAAAGCCTAGAAATGCTGAGGCAGCAGATTAATGAAATGTTTCAGCAAGACAGCCCCTGACTGATTTCTGTAAAGATGTCAAAGCCTAAGCCCATAAAAGTGCCTGCAAATTCTCCCCTTCGTATCGATGGTGTGAGAAACTGAATACATTAATTCTCTTGGACCGCAAACTTAGAATCTGTCAATATGATTCCAGTGATTGATGGTTACAGACTTTTACCTACCTCATAAATATAATGTGCCTTGATTACAGAGGCACTGCTAGTGCTGCTATAGTTAGTTATGTCAGCACTTCAATTGTAAACCCTGTTTCTTTAGGGGTTTATAACTTCATCATAAAAATTCACTCTGGGACAAAATTTATACCATAGGCTTTTAGACAGTAAGCAAGTCATTTAAAATACAGATAGACTAAAAAAAAAAAAAAAAAATCTGTTGAACAAAGGCATAACCTTCAGACTTGCTAATTTTTTCATCTTTATGTGTTATTTCTGTAGCTGAGAAATTACTTTGTTTTTGAGGTGAAAGGTTGGTACCGTTTCCTCCCTAGTGGAAGTTAGGCCCTGTGTGAGTGTCTGCATGTAGACACATACATACTTGTATATACTTCTGTCATAAATATTTTTAAAACATGGTAACTGGTGCATGGTAACTTGTTTAAAAAATTCTTGTAGTGGTAATACCTTGAAGTTTTTATCCACAACATAAACCAACACTAAACACCAATTTCTAGATAAAATATAATTGCCACAATGGAGCATGAAGGTCGGGGAAAAGCATTAAAAACATATTCGGTTAAGTACAGGGATTTGGGTGTGATCCTCACCTGGGCTAAGTTAATTTCAGTAAACTGACTTTGACTCCTACTAGCAAAATATCACTGACTCCACGTGGGATCTTTTTTTAAAGGATTAATTTTTTAAAAGCTTATTTTAAACAGGTTGTAATGTGTGTTATCTTAAAGTATTAAAAATATTTGTGTTTTTATGATTACTTGCTAAAGGCTTTAGTAGTGATATTTTATGTTTCTTTTGTCTAATGCAGTAGAACAGTCCTAGAGTGGTTTCTGTGCTGTTTGTGGGAAACAGCACTGTAAGATCTGAATTTTCTTAAATTACAGGGGAGCTTAGAATGCCTTTAAATGGTCTTTCTTAGTCATTAATTCAACATTAAATGCTTAATTAAATGATAGGACAAAAGGAAATGGGCTTAAGTTTCATCACGGGAGGTTTGGGTGGGGTATTAGGAAAAAAATTGTTGCTTAGAGGATGGTGAGGCCCTGGAATCAGGCTGCCAAGGGAGGTGGTGGAGTCACCATCCCTGGAGGTGTTTAGAAAACATCAAGATGTGGCACTTCAGGACATGGATTAGTGGTCCTGATAATATCTAGTAGATGGTTGGACTTGATGATCTTTAAGGTGCTTTTCAACCTTAATGATTCTATGTTTCTATGTTTCTTTGGGGGGGGGGGTTTAAAAAATGCACATTCATGATTATTATCTTTTTTTATTTTTCCTTGCTTTTATACATTGTAAAGCTAGTGTTTGGATTTCAAAGAAAACCAGAAACAGTGTATGTAACGCACCAGAACGCTGTTCCGTATTCAGAACTGGTGACACGGTAAATAATGATTGGACCTCAATATGTGACACAGCTTCCCATAGGGAAGTAGTGTCAAATTTGCCCATTACCGTATCATTAGTTAAGGTGTCTTAAGTTTTATTAATCTTTTCTTCCTGTGCGTGTAAGTGCTTTTCAAAGACTACTGAAAAAGAGAAGGAAAACTTCATTATGTCTTTACCCTGTTCTTTCCCACTGCTGGTTAAAACAAAATGAAGATGTCTAGCTAGCTATTATTTTTATGAATTATAGATAGGAATAGCTGAGGAGGAATCCATTAAAAGATACTTATTTTTCTAAGTACCTAAATACCTTTAAAAAAAAGTCTAGATGAGTCTGAGATGATAGTTGTTTCCATTACTAAAAGCCCTGCTGCTTTGAAATACCACAGCTTTTAGATAAAGGATTGAGCTTAGCCTTGGATGCCTTCATGTCATTTACTGACATTAGCTCTCCAGTTTGTTCACAGTTGGTTTTTTGGCATACAGTTTCTAGCATGACCATGATTTTTAGGAGCCTACAATTTTTCCATTTGTAATACAAACTGAAGCTACATAGCTTTGATTCTCTCTTCTCTCTCCCTCCTTCCTCCCCCTGCCCCCACCCGATCTGCAAATAAAAGGACCAATCCTCCCCAAAAGCAGTTTACATATATCAAAGAAGGAACCTGGAATCTTAAACAACTTTATTTATGAAAGAAGAGGGAGTGGGTGGTGGGATGCTAGCACTAAACCTTCTGAGGGTGGGCATCCGGCTCTCACAGTTTACTTGGCTGGTTGGATATCTTGAAAGTCTTAATTTAAAAGTCATCTTACAATCCTTTTTAATTGGCTTCAAAGTAAGTAGTTGAGCATTTGTTCTGATAAGGAGGTTTTTGGCTCTATGTGTGCCATAAAATCTGCAAAAAGGGGGATCTGTTTAATACAACCGTGATGCTGGGCTTTTTTGTTTCTAGGGTTTGCCCTAAACAGGATTTACCCCTTAAGGCAGCAGTAGCACACCATAAAAAGGCCATTCTTTATTCCACAGCAGCAAGGCTTTAACTTTCTGGTTTTCAGATTTATTTTTTTAATAGGCAGCAATAACAAGGCTTCTATAAGGTGGTTGCTCTAAGTACTGTATGTGGTGTCTGAGATCAGAATGCTTTGCCTACAGTGTTTTATTGCTTTTGGTTTATAAAGTTCTGGGAAAGCATCTAACAGACCTGAAGGTTCAGCTTGTGTTTCTGGAAACTTTTCTGGGTGGAGAAAGCTTGTAGATGGAATAAAGTCAACCTGGTTTTCGTGACTTATGTTAATGCCTCAGAGTTCTCAAATCTGTGTACTCCTAAACCCTGACAAATACCCTAAGTAGTTTGCATTGTCACCAAAAAACCCCAACAGTGAAAGACAGAAAAAATTAATTGAAAATGTGGAATTAAATACTTCCACGCACCATTAACTTGGTTGCTACAGAAACGTCAGCCTTTCTTTGCTCCCACGTATCTATTCATTAAATAGATGTGGGGTTTATCTGAGGATTTATTCCTGCTTCCCCAGGAACTTGAAATCTAGTTTACAGCTGTGGAGAGTATTTATTTGGAGAAGGTACTTACTTTGTACCACCCTCTCGGTTCCTTTTATCATCTCTATTTTCACAGGGTTTGTCAAGTCTCCTCCTGACTAAGCTGTAGGCAGTCTGCTTTGACAGGTAGCGGGTGGTCCAGGCACGCGTGCACATGGCCGCACCACTGTCTCGTTCAGTGTGTGAGATGTGAAATTTCATGCAAGTCTTATGATGTTATAATTTGCTTGTTTGCATAAAATTTTGGGTTTCGTTGCTTGTCCATCAGGTTGGTTGTGACTGTTTGTTACCTGTTCATTAAAATGACGTTGGTAAGCTTTTCATCTAATAGCAAACGAACGTTGTGAATTGTATGGCTCCAAGAATTGGACTTCTCTGGAGTTTCATGGTTTTCTACCACTATTTTGGTGTGAGGAGCATCCTGTAATGTTGGTGGTAGTCATATGAACTGTCTTCAAATGCCTCTGAAACACATTTGAAGGTACATCTGTGCTCCTGAGGTTAGGGAAACCTTCCTCTCCTGCCATGTAAGCCCATGGTCCCAGATGTTCATGGTGCACTACATAATGCTGATAAAAAGACAACAATTTCAAAGGGACAAGAGGCATGCATTAGAATGTGGTTCTGGCCCAAGGTCTCTTACTCTTCCAGTTGCTGAATAAGTCTTAGAAGTACTTCAATTTTTTCTGGAAGTTACTAGGAACTCCTTTTACTGAACTTTGGTTTTGGCTGTACCTGCAAAGCTGAAGTATGAGCTCCTGTCTTTTGATGCTTGTGTGCTCATTCACACCCTATTTCTCACGGTTTTCCCTTGTACTAATTGATTCAGAAAACATGGCAGACCTTTTCTGGTGTGTGTTTGAACTGGCCTGTCTTATTGCCATATTGCCATTGTTCTTTGGAAGGGAAAGACCAGGAAGTCAGAAGGACACTCAAGCTGGTACAGATGAAGCAATGCATCTTTCCCCTTCTCCCATGGAAAAGGGTCTCCTGTCTCTCCCTCCTGTCTTCCCTGATCATCTAAAAGCATTAGTGTATCTGCTTTTTTTTTGAGCCTAGAGGTACAGTGGGCTGGCAGGAAGGAGTGGATATTCATCCTGGCAATGTGAGCTATCTTGGAGTGCTACATGGTGTGTGCCCTGTTTTTTGGCTCACGTCGTGGGGTGTAAACAGAGCCTGCTTCTCAGAAGACATGAGATTATTCAGTGGTCACATGCCAAAGTATGCATAAGATCTGGGAAAACGGTGTATCCATCTACATTCATTGAAACTGGTCACTCCAAGAAAAGCTGGCCCTGTTTGGGAACCTAGGTGGTACTTAACACTGGGGAACTGCCCTCTCATGCAGCCCACGCTGCCTATTTTCTCCAGCTACCTTGATCTTTTCAAAATGTGCTATGTAACTGAGGATGCCAGGAACCTTGAGCTACTTGTAGCTTCTCCTTCCTCCATAAGTCTCTGTGTGTATGCTGACAACTGTACAAGATACCAGAAGTAATGTTGTACCTGAATAGGGGTCACATGCTTTTTCTCTCTTTCAGTCCCTCACCTCTAGTGAGACATCATTTTATTGCTGTATCCAGCAACAAAATGGCCTGTCAAAATGTCTTCTGGTGACACAAAACTTCAAACAAATTTTGGTGACATTTGGCATGCAGTGTTAACAGTGAGAACCTGAAGAGCATATCTGAAAGGTCAGTTAGATATATGAAGCGATGTGTCAGAATCTAATGATCTTTCAGATGATTGTGAGGGGCTCAAAGAGTCTGTAGGAAGGTAATCTGGGTGCTAATGAACTTTACAAACTGTACAGCTCTGCAGAGGTTGCCTTAATGCCCCAGTTAACTGGTGCATTTCTGTTCATTCTGAAGTACGGATGTCACTTGACTGATGACAAAATCCAGGGGAGAACTTCAGTGGCTTTTGAGGCTTTTCTTGATTTTGGTCTTTTTTTATAGGAAGTAACTCCTTCATTATCTTGATGGACTATTCTGACATTCTTAGCTCAAAAATAACTGTGTCCTTTTCCCCTCTCAAAAATGGTTCATATGCAGTAGATTCACCATGACTTTTCAAGCTAGGTATTTTTTTGGAAGGCCTTGGAATGTGGAATTCCTGAGGTGGAGATAGAATTAGATGCTGATTGTCTGTCCTTTAAAAGAAGTGAGGATGTCTTTGAGTATATGTACATGATGTTTCCCATGCAAAAATTGACTTTCAGATCATTCAGAATATGAAAAATACTTCTTTTGTGACTGTAAAGTGCACATAACAATTTTGAAGCTTCTTTTACAGAATGACAAAATGGTTGGGGTTGGAAGGCACCTCTGAAGGCCATCTGGGCCAAACCCCTTGCTCAAGTAGGATTACGCATGGCAGGCTGCCCAGGACCATGTCCAGATGGCTTTTGAATATCTGCAAGAATGGAGACTCAACCTCCCTAGGCATCCTGTGCCAGTGCTCAGGCACCCTCACAGTGATAAAGTGTTTCCTGATGTTCAGACAGAGCCTCCTGTGTTTTATTTTTGTGCCCACTGCCTTTTCTCATGTCACTGGGTACCACTGAAAAGAGCCTGGCTTTGTTCTCTTGGCACCCTCACTTCAGATATTTATACACATTGGTAAGACACACCCCCCCCTTTCTTTTCTCCAGGCTGAACACAGTCCCAACTCTCTCAGTCCTTCCTCATAGGACAGATGCCCTTTGTCATCCTCATGGACCTTTGTTGGACTCTCTCTAGTATGTCCATGTTGCTTGTACTGGGGAGCCCAGAACTGGACCCCAGGTATGGCCTCTCCAGTGCTGAGTAGAGGGGAAGGACCTCCACTCAGCAATGCTGGCAATACTTTGTCTAATGCAGCCCAAGGTACCATTTGCCTTCTTTGCCACTAGGGCCCATTGCTGGCTCAAGTGCAACTTGGTGTCCATCAGGACCCTTAGGTGCTTTTGTGACAAGATGCCTTCCTGATGAGTGGCCCCCAGATGCCAGGGGTTGTTCTTCCCCAGGTGCAGGAGTTTGGACTTCTTGTTGAACTTCAGAAGATTTAAGGATTTTGTGATGGACCTACGTAAGTTTCAGAAGCTGAAAATTCTTTCCAGGGTCAGTTATGAAGTGTGCTCTATTTGGCTTCCTTTCAGTATGTCCAAATGTTAAACCAATTGAAATGTTTATCTGGGGGATGAAGGGTAAGGCATGAACTTTTTCTTTGTTAACCAGTGCTATTATGAAAGTTTTTAGTAAGTCTGAAATGTATACAGTATTTCTTTTTTTTCCTCATGCTAGCACTCTGTATAAAAATAAATCCCATAGGATCTGGTAATAAATGTTTGCTTTTAAACTGATACAGCTTAATATTTTGAAGCAGAGCAGTCATACTATTGTGACTGCATTACCCTCAAGTTTTGAGCATTTTTCTCAAAGAGCAGGTAGCTGCTGATAAATTACTTCTGTGTGACTAAATGTGGTAGGTTAAATGAAATACGGTTCTTTCCATCTTTGAAATTTCTTCATATTGCCTTTGTTTTGTACCACGGCTACTGGTATTCTGTACATCTCTGAATTTTCTAAAAGCTGTGGCTAGCAACAAATTGTAGGCGTAGGTTGGGTTATAAGGATCAGAACAGTCTGATTTTTCTTCCCCGGCTGTTCCTCCTGAAAAAGGAATGTCTGTTGAATAATCTAATTTTACTTAAAAGACTTCTAGATGCCACAGTAAAATTTGCTGTGTGTTCTCAAACGAATAGAGAGAGCTCTCTACAGGTTTTGCCATACAAAGGGGTAGATACGGCAAAGAAAAAAAAAAGCATTTTAAAATGTGGATAAGTTTTATTAATGCTCCTCTAGATTTACTTGGTTTACTTTTGAGTGTTGGATTTTACTCTGTTGTCATCATTCACAAGATGATGTCAAGAATCTTTCAAGTAGCTCACGGTCCAAAGGTCTCCTTAAAACTTAGGCTGAGGAGAACCAGGTGGACCTGGGGAAGCTGGAGGTGAAAATAAGGCATTTGTGCTTTTTTTCTAAAAAAGACAGATGCTTTTTAAAAATAGAGAAGATTGAATACTTCATTAAAAACACATTAAACATATCAATATTATATTGCAAGAATTTGTGGGGTTTTTTTCAGGTACAGCAGCCCATAACTATGTTCCTTGCAATTCTGAAGTGCATTACTGTTCGTGGCACTTTTAAGAGTCAAACATAGTAGCTACTTTAATCAGGATGATAATTTAGAGTGTCAAAAGGGTAGTGTACCTTCTCAGCATTTCCATTTGGTATTATTTTACTCCTTTAATAATACTTTATAGTTCCCAACCTTACCTCAATTAGCAGTACTGACAGATGCTAGTTCAGCATTTTACCTCTAGCCAGTAGGGCGTTCTTTAGAATAAATGTCAGTAATTTTATGTTGCTAATTTGAGGTGATATACCTACAGGTAAAATTACATTTTAACTTTCTTTTTATACTTGCAGTAAGAGCTGGCAGCATAAAGAAATAGAAGTGAATGCACCTGAGAGAGAGTTCAGGACTATAACGTTCATTATGGAACTTTTATAGCTCATTTTGAGGTGTACTGCAGGGTTTTTTAACTCAATTCCACTATCCATCTATTTCTCCTGACTTGTCTTCCCTTTTTCCTCATGAGATTTTTTTTTTTAAAAAAAAACCAACTTTTTATTTCATTAGAGGCTTTGGGGAAAAGTGAGGTTGGGATGTGGATTTTTAAAGATCTTTAAATGGTGCTACATGCTGCTTTTTAATAATAATCATTGCTCATTTAGTGGAAAGAAATTCGTTAGCGCACTCTAAAAATTTCAGTCTGAAAAATGTCAATATAAGTTTTATGGAGGTTAAGAAACATCATGTTTCCTTATTTTAAGTCAGGCTGTTCTCAAGGAAGACCTTAAGGAAGCCTGTCCAGGTTAATAGGAAGCAAGCAGAAGGAAGGTGTTTCTGAGAAGTACGCTGCTGAACAAGCACAACAGTTGTGGCAATAGTAATGATTGGTATCAGCAAACGCCATCAAGAAAAGCCTGTTCTTGGGCATTGTTCTCTAATTCACCATGAGGAATAGAGGGGGAGTGGCTTAGGAAGGCAGAGCTGGAGTTTAATATCACAAGTAATAGCAGTATTAACTGTTCCATAAATTACTTGGAATTAATTTTTAAAGAGGGTGTATTTTTACCTGCAGAGTTAATGTATTTCAGTCTTTCTTGAATGAGGTCTTTTTGTAGTAGTTTAGGTTGTACTGCAGATTCTCTCAGTCAGTTCCTAAATTACACTTCTATCTGTTTGGTAAAGAAAAATACCACATGTGTGCATGGGGATAACTTCAGATGAGGCAGCAAATCTGGCCGTACAGCTGATTGGAAAGTAAGCCAGTAATTGCCAAGTAGGAGGAAATAGATGCTTTATACTGCAGTACAAAAGCCAGTATACCGATTAAAGAACTTACTTTTTCTTTTTTAGTATGTTCTTACACCTAAATAGAAATTGCCAAGGCATAGAACTGAGATCTTTGTTATAAATAGCATGATATTGCTTAATGTAGAAGAATTTGTTTCTTGGTTTTGTGACGCACTTATAAAAACAGCATTTAGGAACAATTTTAAAGAGTTAATTGACACTTCCTGTGTCCTTGCATAGTTGTGAGTTTTGCTGTAGTCTTTCCTTTACTGTGTGGATGTGCATTGATTACTGTGAAGCAATTTCAGTGTTTCAATTCCTAAAACAAAGTAATAGCCAAGTGCACTGTCTAATCTTCAGTCATTCTGCACATGAGAGATCTTCTGTAAATTTACATGATGACTGTAATTTTAATGTAGTTGTAGTTGCAGAAATAAACTTGGCCTAATTTTGAGTTGAACAAGAGTGTCATTTTCAGAAACACTCGATTAAAAATAGCAATGGTATTTTTCTAAGAAATTGGGAAACGTTATTAAAGCCTCTTTAACACTATAATAATGTCCCAATAATTATGCCCTCATCGTTCACTACTGATCTGAAGATTTTATAATATTAGCCTGTGTGCATCTCCTCCTGCACCTCCGGGTCATTTTGGTTTCTAACATTGGAACAAGAGAAGGGGTATAAACCAGACAAGTTCATGTAAAAAGCAGCAAAATTTTCCATTCATATAATCTGTTATTTTGCTAAAGCTAAAATGTGCCACCACTTTAGGGTGAAATGACTGGTACTACTTGTAGTCATCTAACATACGGTGAAACTATGTCATTTGTAGTAAAAGGTCAGCATTACTTTCAAGAAGTTAGAGACTTTTTTTTTTTTTTCTTTCCTTCCAAGCTAGCTAAACAGATTTCTTCTTTTCTCTGCCTTGAACTTTCAGCCTTGCCCTCAAGAATATGGGTGGTATATGTTTTAAAATTGATATATTAATGTTGAATTTTTATTGTCACCGTTTCTGTTCGTGCGCCTTTCAAATCCTTCATTTGTTTGTTTCTGAACTTCGGGTGTATCGTAAAAATGTCACCATTGCGGCTGAACATTAAGCACCTTCCCATTTTGCTCTGGGCCGTTGAAATAAATTTGTACCAGGTGCTCCTCTCATAACAGAAGTCCTTGATGTGCCCTGATAGCGAGCGGGAGAGCGGAAGCTGTTGGCCTTCAGCTGGCTTGAAGAATGCAATTAGAGGGTTTTAATACTGTTGAGGGACCCCATCCAATCAAAGCTGTTTGAGTTAAGCCAAGTCTAGGATCCTGAACATGTACTTTAAGCACATCAACTTTGTCTTTTTAGTCAGAGCGGATATGTCATTTGCGCATGTTATGTGAGGGTGGTTTTTTGTTGTGTGGGTTTTAGGTTTTTGTAATACTAGGAGAGATACTCCCATTCCTTACCAACTCCCTGTTAATTTATCTGTTAGCTTTGTCTTTATGGCATTGTTAATACTCGTGGTTCAAAGCATTTATTGTCAAATTAAGGCTTAAAATGCATTTTTAAATGTCAAAAGTGCCTATGCCTCTACATAAACCCTAGATTAGGTAAATTCATAAACAGTTCATCATTAGGTTTTCCAGGTTTGGCTGGTGAAAGGAAAAGGAGTGTCAGTACAGGTCAGAACACATGGAGTCTGTAGAAGAAACCCTAGAAAGCTGGCAGTATTACAATAAGGTACTTTTTTTTTTTTACTAAAGACTTGAGTTAATAATTTAAAAACTGGGTTTAGATTATTGATAGCAAAAGCAGAGGGTTGGAAAACTTGCAGGCTCATCCTTTTTTTTTGTCTTTTTTTTTTCCTTCTCCTTTGTTTAATTAGGATTTTCAAGTTTCCTTGTTGCTTCCTCTGTTGCTCAGTGTTAGGGTTGACTTCACTGGAATTAACGCTTCCCTGAGGGATACTTCTAAGCTGGATATTTCATTTGTTTCCCTGCTTTTCCTTTGTTGCTAAAGTTAGGCTTTAGCTCAGTTGCCTGTTTTGAGCCTCACAAGGTTGCAAAGTAGATAACACAAGTAGATAATGAAAATATTTTTTGGTAAACTCTGTATTAGGGATATTTTTTCATTGATTAGGTTTTGGGGCAGAAGGAATGTTCTTTTGCATAGTCTGACTTTTAAGATCTACCTAAAAGAACAAAAAATAGCAACTGTCTTCTGTTATGCCTCCCCAGGTAACTTCTAGTTTGTCAAATGAAGATGGGGAAGGGAGTAGAAAGAGAACTTAGTTTGTGTGGGATTTGATAGATCAAGTCGTGTGTCACTGTATCTTTGGTTAAATAAATGGCATTAGTGCAAATGAATAAACTCCTTCCTGCCATCAGTTCCTACTGCTGGTGACTAATTCTTGACCCTTTCCAGTGGTGCCTAGCCTTTTCCCCCTCAGCCTGAAATACAGAGCGGAGTTTCTGTTTCACTGCTGTTAGAGGTGCTGGGAAGGGCAGAACTGAAAATGTTAAGTCAAATTTTGAGTTAACAAAAGAAGTTGTCCAGCTCCTAGAAAAGCACTCTATGGGGAGAATATTACCTCATTTTGACACTTCCCCACCTCTCTAAATGCATATTTGGACAAAAAGTGACTGCCTGAATTTGCAGTAAGAAAGTTAGGTGTGATGTAAATAATTGGAGAGTGGTATCTCTGTTTCTAAGAGGTTATTCAAGTAAATGCTAGGAATGATACAGCATTTTGGCAGATGAGTTAACCACCTGTGGTCCCCTTGCTCATCTTTTTTGGTTTTATCTTTTGGGCAGTTGTAATGTTTGCCATTGTCAGAGAGGTGGTGTTCCTGTTCAGTTTTCTGGAGAAAAATCCCTTTTACGCCCTCAGGTGATGGAAGGGCTGAAGTGGCTCTTTGCCTTATTTTTGTCATCTGGTGGGATGGAGAGGTGAGCATGAGTGCTGTAAGCGCAGGGAAGCATTCAGGAGAAATTAATGCTCTGTTAAATATCAAAGAATAGACTTGCCGAGCAATTTTCCTCTCCTTACTGTTCCTCTGGTGGTCATTCATGTTTTAATCTCAGTCAGAATTTCTTCTGCCACTGGCCATGAGTTCATGGGAGGTTCGTGAGCCTCACTGGAGCTCGTGAAGTATGGCTTGTTTGCTTTTTATTGCAGAGAGTGTGCCCTTTGCAAGAACTGTGTGTCAGGCTGTACCACAGGGTTATCTTGAAACCCGTACTGTGAATTTAACTTGAGCAAGACTGCAAGTGAAATCAGTATCCCACTTTTAGTTCTTCTGGATAAGGCATCGTCTGGCATAGCACCTAACGGGGGGCTGTCGTAGCTGGAGAATTGTTGCAGCTGCCAAATTGCCCACAGGCACAATGCCTAAATTGGAAAAGTACTATCAATCTCCCATTAAAAAAAAAAAAAAAAAAAAAAAAAAAAGAAAAAAAACCACATGGATCAAAATTTACAAATATTTTACGGCGCCAACGGACATGGGGGGGTTTTTTTGAAGGGAGGAGGAGTCTGTATT
>JAAGNO010010087.1:0-15221 GCA_033439905.1 Ceryle rudis | reverse complement strand
TTCCAATGCCTGACAACCCTTTCGGTGAAAAAAACTTTCCTAATGTCTAGTGCAATTTGAGGCCATTCCCTCTTATCACTTCTTACTTGGGAGAAGAGACCAGCACCTACCTCTACAATCTTTCAGGTAGTTGTAGAGAGTGGTATGGTCTCCCTTAAGCCTCCTTTTCTTCAGACTCCAGTTCCCACAGCCATTCCGTACAAGAGCTGTTCTCCCGGCCCTCCACCAGCTTAGTTGCTCTTCCCTGAACCCGCTCCAGCACCTCGATGTCTTTATTGTATAGAGGTCTTGGTTTTGTCTGTGGAGTTACTGCTGGGGAAAAATGGTTATTTTTTGTCAGATCAGATTTCCTACACAGCTGCCCATACACCTGAGCATGTACGAGACATGTGCATGTGAGAGGAGGAGGTGGTCTAAGATACCCCTAGATGCTATGAATTCACAGCTAATACAGTGTGATGGCTTAGAAAAGCTCAAGACTGTATCTTTTACTTCCATGGGAACAATCACTGATTCTCTTCTTAAATCAATTAAGACCTTAGATTTCCAAACCAGTACGGAGATGCATTGTTGGTATTCTACCAGCAAAAGCTGGTTGTTGTCTAGGGCCGAAGTGATTGTGGGTGCTCTTATTTAACTTAACAGTTCCTGGTTTGGTTTTGGTTTGTTGTTTTGTTTGGGGTTTTTTGTGGGGTTTTTCGGTTGTTCTTTTTTTTGAAGGGGGTGGGGTTTGTTGGTTTTTCTTTTGTATCAGAAGAAATAAAGAGCACAGCATTAGGTGAAGCCTAGACATTTGATGGAACTAACTTGAATGTGAATTTAGAATAATTGAAATATCTCAGGCTTGTAATATGTGACCATTGTTATTCATGCTAGCAAGCTAGCCATCTTTCAATGTTGACATGATTTACAGTGTTGGTATTAAGCTTTGCACTATACAAAAGGTAAAGGTGATTTACCAGCTTCTAGTTAGGATGTTTCTTCTGATTATGCAAGATATATTTCATATTCTGTGACAGACTAGGGTGAATCATATTTATCATTAGCAAATATTTCTCTTTTAAAAGAAAGAGGAGACCAATACTACCAGAAAAGAAACCTTGGCAAAACAGTGTAAGTGGAAAATGGAATATGGATCAAGAATCAAGGGAAATATCAGTAATTTAGAGATTGTTGTACATCACCATATCCAAATATGGATTCCTTATCCATAAACTGTTGGTGCTCTGAACAAGAATAAAGGAGTCTAGTAATGAAATTACCCATTTAGCAAGCTTTTTTTCAGTACTAAATTACTTTTCCCTTTCTCTTGACTTCTCCTGAAGGTAAAATCTGAAAAGGTTGAACATTTTCATTATGAACAGCTAAATTACCATAGATTACTATTAAGGTTTGATATCAGGCCAAGATTCCTTTTCACTTGATGTCTAGTGTTTAAAAACAAGAGCTGTCTGATAGGGTACCCGCTCTTTCTTGAGTGCTGGCCAAATCTTGTATGTCAGCTTTCCTTCTGATCTTTTAATGGGGGTTAAAAGGAGAAACCCAAGGTTTTTATTGCAAGTGGAAAGTAGTTTGCAATAGAGAGATTTAGTTTTCTTTTAGTTATTGTGAAGATGGTAGTCCATCAAATACCATTTTATTTTTATAGGAGCTTTTCTCTCTTTTTCTAAAACTCTAAAATATGGTAGAGAGTAGGAAGAGGGAAGCTTCAGAATTTCTGTTAGATAATTAAATGCTTTAAAAATATTATTTGAAGTTTACAGATGAATGTTGGACTGAGCTTTACAGTTGTTTTGGGATATCATGAAAAGCAACAGTTTGGCACCTTTTAAAAATATCCTTTGTAGCTCTGGGGTTGTGTTGTCTGCTATCTGCACCCACGATGGTCACGGGAGCTGTTTGACTCCTTCAGCAGATTGTGCTGGGAAGCAGTTGGCGACTGCAGTGCAGCTCTCTGGGGCTTTTTCCTCTCTGCCTTTCTGTTAAGGCTAAGTCCTGGGCAAATTAAAAGGGCATAGAAGTACTTACTGAGAAATGCTGCTATCTTTTTCCTATAGTACTTAACTGAGACTATAATTCCCTCAAGGATTTAAAATTTTTTAATCTGTTAATACTATTTTCCATTCTATTACATTCTACTTCTAAATAATATTACTGTTTTATCTGAATTAAATCCTTCAGGTTTGGGTGAGTTTACTCAATTTCCCTGCTGACTAACTATGAGAATTCAGATCTGTCTTCCGTTGTATGATCCTGTCTGTCTTCACTTTCCTTTACAGCCTCCTCAGCTGTAGCATTAACAGTGTCACCAGGAAGAAAAGCAGACTGCAAGCCTGCAGCTCTTCCTGGCAGCTATGGAAATCCATGATATCTTTCTCTGAACAAATGGCCTGAAATGTGAAAGAGGTGAAGTTGCTTCTGCAAGTGTGTTTTACTGTGGAATATAATGGCTACGCTTTGTCAGTTCAGAATTCACCTTCTCAGGCAAAAATGGAGGGCTTGTTAGACTACTAGTGAATAGTGGATGAGAGTTTGCTGTATGCTCTTGGAAAACAGTTACTCACAGCTTCAGAATTTATGCAGAGTATGTCAAACAGCAGTTGTCAAAATTGCAATTAAAAACCCCGAGACTAGACTGGTGTTTAACTTCAGGAAAATTATTTAGTCTCCCACAAGAGGGTGAATGATCAAATCACCCACAGATTCCTTCCACATTTTTTTTTTTTCCCTTCTCTTTTCAGATGAGGTAGGAAAAAAAAAAAATAACCTGGAAGTGCTGTGTTTCATAAAACTGTATATGTAATATTTCCCATTCTGGTCCATTTGGCTTGAGAATAAGCATGGCAGGTTTCTGAGAATTTTTCTGAACATTCTTTTGTACTTTACTGATCAAACCACTAACGCTGTAAAAGAAAGTTCATATTATGACATTTCTGGTTAAGTAGTTCAAACTAGCCTTTCCATAAAATCTGTGTATTTAAGAGGACTGTAACCTTCTTAAGGAGCCTGTTTGAAAATCCATTTGTTAGGATCCATTAATCCTACTAATGACTTTGGTGAACCTCGTCAGCTCATGGGGTTTTAATACCCTTATGCTAATATAATTCTGCCCAAATCTCATGACTTTACTTGTTCCAAGAGATATGCAATGTAACCTGTAATACAAAAGAACACAGGATGTTGTTGCTGATGGTTGATTTCAAAGTGTAGAGGGATGGCAAGAAGTTAGTGGGAAGCAAATGCACTGACTAAAACCTTGGAAATACCTGTGGGGGGCAGCAGTGACTGAGTTCATTCAGGAATTTAGGACTACCTCTGTGTCTAGCCAGAGTTTACAGACAGCATCTTAATTTAAAATGTTTTGATTTGTTTTGGCTCTTGGGAAACCTTGTAGTTTCCTTTTTTGGGCCTTGTGGTGGTTTGAGCGAGCAGGACTTGGGCAGCTTTTGTATCATTTGCCTCCAAGAAGTTGCTGGAATAGCTGCTATGCTGCCCTTCCTGCAGCTCTGGTGAAGATTTTGTTTTCAGCGGCAAGTGAACCGCTTGAAACTGTTCTGCTGTCAGTGAGCTTGTACATCTCCCTTTGTTGGTAGACGGCTAGGCAGGAGTAATTTGTGTGGATGGAGAAAAAGACAGAAGCTGTATAAAGTGTGTGGATGATGTAATGTGGGTCAAACTCCTGCAGAAAGAGGTGTCAGAGATGTAATGTTGATTTTATGTGCCATAGTTGAGGTTTGGTTCTTTTTTGGATGCAGTTCTCATTGTACAAAGTTGGGAGGAGGAGATGCCTAATTTTTAATACGAGCAGTTTACAACCATTCACAGTTAAAGAGTTTATATGATTCTTGGTAACAAAAGGTGGTCTAATTATAGCGGAAAGGAAAACAATATAGTGAGGATATTTACAATGTGTGACCTATTTGAATTATGATCTTGTTAACTATGCAAAAATGACAAAACCCAGAACCATCCTGGTGAATTAAATGCTTAGCCTTTCATTAATGAACTTTTTTAATACGGAAGATATGGAGGAGGTTAATTTTTTTCCCTTTAACATCAAAAGAAGCTTGCACTTTGGGTGAACCTGTACTTTCTTAAGATTCAGTGCACTAGACTTCAAACTGGAAAAAAATGACAATATTTTTTCTTTACAACTAGCCCACACTAGAGTGTTTAGTTTCTGCCAGTAAATCACATGCCAGGGTTTCTACTGCCCTTTTAAATCAGTTGAAGGTGTGATTCCTTTCCCTGTGATTTTTGTTTAACTTCCCTTTTGTAGTTGATCTTAATTGTTCTTATTTGCAGGCTTTAAATGTTGATGGACTGTGTCATTTATAACCCTTTTTCATTGCACAGTGACCTTCATTGGGAAATTTCATACATGTTTTCATTGGGCTTTGGTGGCGTTTTTGGTTTATGTATGTAAGTGAAACTGGCAATAAAAATCAGTATGCAGAGGCATGGCTTTCTGACTAAAGCAATGTTATTAAAAACCTGATTGTTCTACAGATAGAAATATTTAAAAATGTTTTGCAAATCTACACTGAAACTATGCTAACACAGATTGAAAAACATATTGTCCCCAGAGAATGAAATTTCAGGGGCTTTTCCTGGACAAAAGCAACCGTGAATTCAGTTTTGGACTAACTCCTCGTAATGTCAGTTGCAATACTTCTACCCATTGCATCTTCCTACTGCTGTGCTTGGTAGGAGGAGTTGTACTCTGTACAAACTGAGGTGCAAAGAAACCGCATGTATCCTGTTAGCGGATTTATTGGCCACCCTGTGAAGATAAATGAGTTGCATCCAGGATAGCCTGTCTCTGCCATGAAGCTCAGCTAGCAAGGCTGCAGGAGTTTGAAGAGGTGATGAAGTAAAGTGAATGGAGTGTGCTACAGTGCAGTAATAGCAGTGTGTAATAAAGTTAAGGTAGCTTTCGATGGGCTCAGCTCAAGTGTAGTAACAGCAGTGTGCCCATGTCAGAATGGGGCTGGGCACAGGCTGCAGAAATGTAGAACAAAGCAGAGTAAATTAGATATAACCTGCAGGGTAGTCACAACCATCTTCTCATTGGCTCTTAAATGAAATCAGAAGTCCAGAACTGATGGTTTGGTCTGATTATTTTCAGTAGCACTAATCAAAAGAAGACTACTTTTCTATGTTCTTGCTTCTTTGCCTTAGTTCAAAGCTGATCTGCCCTTTTCTAAAGGTTATGAGACAGGTAAGCATGAGAGTCCTTAATTTTTTTTGGCCCCATCCACTCCATGAAATTTTTGAGTCCCAGACTTTCTAGCATATAAGGCAGACCATGTGAAAGCTTTAGCACTTGTACTGGGATGTTGTGACTAGTGCAAATTTGCCCTCCCTGCTGAAGATAGGTGACGTCAGCAACTCCTCTCGGGGAACAAGATGACCCTCTTCCCCTCCTGGAAAGATGCAGCTCAACAGTTTGAAGTTAAAAAAACATGAACTAATTTGGTTTAGCTAATTTATGGCTCTACAAGAACAGAACTTTCTCATCTTAGTTCTTCCTTGCTGTACTTTTGAGAAGCATGTTGCAACTTTTTTTCCCCCCCCCCCCTATTTTGTCCAGGATGACATTAGCTGATTGTTGTGTTCTCTTGGTTTTGTGTGATTCTGTTTTTTAGGAGGCAAGGCATGTGCTTTATCACTTCTTTTTCTGCCTCCACTTCCAACTTTTAAATACATTGGCTGGTTTCAACCAACCCTATTCAAACATGGAAATATCAGAGATGTAAAATTCCATTAAGTTGCACTTTTAAATAATTAAAAATAAAAGGGGGGGGTGTCAAGGGAGAGAGGTGGTGGTTTTCTGGATGAAAAGATTGAAGGAGAAAGGAAGACAGTGGCGTAAGCCTAGTTGTATACCAGAGTATTCAAGAGTAGAAAAGCTCATGTGGTACAAAGGAATTGGGGATTCTTCTCTTATTTCTAGTATTCACAAAAGTCCTTGAGCCTTGCATTTCTGTTTTCCTCGTAGCTGCTGTTACAGCTCTAGTATGAGCAACATCATCTGGGTGGCCACTCCAAATAAAATCCTCACCAGCTTCACTTTGAGGAAGTTCTGTGCACTGCCTGAGAATAAATCAAATTGTAAAAATTACACTTTTGATGCTGGGTTTCAAGTGAAAGAATCATCGGTAGAAGTCCAGTACAAAAAAAGCACAAATGGGGTTAATATGCATTAATAAACAGAGCTTGGTCCTTCTGTGGTTGTTGGTGATGCTTCCAAACTTAATCAGAAGATATCATTTTGGGCTAAAGGGGAAATTAAGGATTTGGGTGCTGCTGATGTTTAAACTCTTACTGCATCTTCTGTTGAATAATCTCCAGGTTTATCTGTGTTTAAAATTAAAAAAGCTAGCCTGCTGTTTTGCCACAGAGCGGGTTAAAGGGCAGTATGAGGAAACTCCATTTGATCTTTCAGCTCCACTCATTCCCTCTTTTCAGTAGCTTCACTGTGTACTGTTCTCCCTTTTCTGGGGGAAAATGTGAGCGTGTTGTATGTGAAAGCCTATGCTCTGATGACACAGCCAGTAGTGCCAGCGGTTCAGCGAAGTTGTAGTAATGTATTTGGCTCATAATAGCTTTTTCTTCTCTCCTATGGTCTCACTCCAACCACCATTTCATGAATTAAGATCATTTGGAAGGGGATGGCTATCAATTACCACCTTTCTGAAGTAGGCCAAATACAGGAAGTTTGTCCTAGCCATTTAGAACAGGCAGATTAAGGTTGAATCATGGCCTTCTCATTTCCACACTAGTCCTGTCTCACTGGATCGTCTTTCATATATTTCTTGTGCTGCTATACTTTCTTTCATCTGACATCTTTATTTTGCATTCTGCTGAGAGAAGGTAATGATGAAGATTGCATCATATGATTTATAAAAGGTCATTTCATCCCAGCTACGAGACTTTACTGTCTATGTATTGTTGTTTCCAGACTCAGGAGAATGACTTAATTGACCAGACGTGGAAGGGTCTGAAGTATCTCTGACGAGCTAACTTAGAGCTTCAGTGCTTGGCAAGCAACTACTCATCAGTAGTTCTGACCAGAAAAGTCCTGTGGAGGAATGTAATAAATCATCAAAATTAAATATGTTTTAATCAGAGTTCTAATGAAAACCACAGAGTGATCATTCACGTGTATTGCACATGGTCCTCTGTAATGGTCTTATGCCAAGTACTTTGCTATTGAACAACACTGCAGAAATTAGAAACGTTTATAACTTCTGAATAGTTAATTTAAAAATCACTTAAAACTGTAGTACACATCATAGGTCTTGAAGCGTTCTGTGTTGAAGAAACAACTGAACATAGTTTTAATTGTTCTCTGCCTCGAGTTCTTAACGCAGAACATAAAGGAGTTTGCCTGAAGAGTTAAGTGGAATAATTAGTCTTCCAGGTAATTTTATTTTAGATTTAACTGCTTTTGCTGCCTCATATTGTGCTGATGGTATGATAGTAGGTAGAGTCCTAATGGAGAGCCTTTAATGGGACACAAATTTTGACTGTGAGGTTTTTAACCTTGGAGTCTGAATTGTTGAACCATTAACACATCATTTTCCCAAAATGCTGGTTAGGTATTAGATTTGAAAAGAAGAAAGCAGTGGAGCAGAGCTTAATTATAATTCACTATACTGCCTCTTCATATTGCAATTTCATTGTTTCACTAGTTCTTTGTCCCTGTGGTTTGCTAGAATAGATAAGACCCGAATTTTAAAGCTTGAGTCATGATCCCTCTCCTCCCACAGCTTTCATAATTTATTTAAGGTTATGAACAAAAGATGGGTATTTTTTCCTTGGCATATTGCTCCTAAAGCTGATGTGTTAAGCAAGAGATGCAAGATGGAAAAAACCTGCGCTGTATGGCTTGTAGCATAAATACCCTATAAACTTTCACACAATCTAGGTGTTCAGCTTCCTCCCTTTCCCCAAGTGTATTTTGAAATTGTTCTGCGTTTGGTGTCTCAGTAACAATCTGGTGGCTTCCCATGTCATTCTGTAACCTAACACAGCTGGAAGCATGCCAGGGCTATTAGGAATCATATGCAGCTTCATATCCTTGGCACATGTGTTTTGTTTGTCCCGCATCAGCAGTTTCACATTCCGGCACCAAAAGGCTGGATTATTACAAGTGATTTGCAATAAGTAGGGTTTTGTTGTTAGATACTTGTTCTGTAATTACAGGAAGTGGATTGGGTGTATGAGGACAGTGAGAGAAAGTGACTGAAAACAGATAATGGCTGGGACAATTTCTCAATTTCAGTGTAGCTGAACATTCTGTTCTGTTTGCCATTGCAAACAGGAAGAGTGTTCTTGCTGCATTTGCACCACACTAAGGAACAAAACCCTTCTCTGTGTGCATGCTGCTGACAGTGACGGCTTCCACAGTACAGCAAAGACACAGAAAAGCATCCCCACGATGGCAGTCATGCTGCTGCAAAGAAAGAAGAGGCTGCCAGAGCAGGCTATTGCTGGTTTTAAGGTTTTGAATGTCACTCCTTTTGTCTTTTAAGTTATTCTGCAGTAGGTCATGGGGGAGTAGAACAGGGGAAGCTACATCAGGGTTAAGTCACCATTGCTTCTATATCCCTATCTTTTGTATCTTTTTATATCTTACATTCTCTACACAGCTTATGGCTAGAGGAATTAAACCACAGAGGTAGTAACATGCTAAACGGTTAACTTTTTTTTTTTAATTTTCTTTCATCCTTCCTTTTCTGTTTTTTTTGGTATTAAATTCAAAGTATGCACACATTTAATTACTGTAAATCTTGCCCGCCCCTTCCTGGAAGATGACAGCAATTGGTTACTTTCTTAGGTTCACTAGGAGCAAATTTTAAAGACGGCTGTATCTCCTTCTAATAGCATTTGCATGCGTTGGCAGGTGTACGCTGCAAATCAGCTGTGGGGTTGAAATCTCCAAGATAATAAAATTCCATAAACTTTATGCAGGCTTCGGGGAATGGGGGAGATTATTGACTCTGCAGAGTAAGTGACAGGGAGAACTGTCGAGTTTCCCGTTATTTGGCAGTCAGTTGATGTGGAGGAAGCTCAAACAGGGCTGTTTCTGCCTGGCTGGCAGCAGGCATAGGGTTGCATATTTAAAGCAGTGGGATGTCTCGGGGATATATGCGGAAGCAGAGGATGGCATATGTGGGATTTAGAGTCCAGGCATTGGCACTGACAGGGAAGAGTCTGAGGACAGCAGAGGTAGTACTGTGGAAGGTAGGGTGGTCACTGAAGTGGAGACAGAGGGTGTAAGTGACATACAACAAATCCAATGGGAACCGGTTTGCTTTTTTCTCATGCTCATAAACCAGTCAATCTTCTAAGCTGAGTTTTTGGATAAAGTCATGTGGGTTCAGGTCAGAGAGATTTTATTCTAGAAAGACCACTCCAGAAGTAGCTATGGAGGTGCTTTTGAGAGGCTGTGATGAATGAATGCATAATTTGGTCTCTGAAGCAAGGAGTGGGGGATAGTGAATCTGAAGTACTATGAAATTCTGCTACTGGGGGATACAACTATGCTGCTCATATTTGACACAGTGCTTGGAAACAAATCATGGTGCTCTTCCCATATAATTGCTGGAGGTCTGAAAAGTGAAATTACTGGGTATAGTCTGTCTTAAATCAATAATAGAGCTACTGCTTTTTGATTTACAGTTCCCTGGTTCAAATTTGTGTAGAATCTCTAGATTACAAGTAACTTGCTAGGTTGCTAATGTTTAATTAGTTTTGTATAAAAGAATTTGCAAACCAGTCTCTTGAGAACTGCTAGAGAACGGTTACAGAAAAGCTGAATCCATTAGGTGTAGGCCAGGTTTATGAGAGTTCATGGGGGTAAGAAGCTGTTGTTACTATGAATGCATTTTTCAGCTTCATAAAGTTTGCAACTACAACTGGCATTTCTCAGCCTGTTGCTATCTGAAAAGCAGTATTATTTGTGATGCTTGTAGTTGGAGAGTTCAGGGTAGGGGAACGTAAACCATCTGATTAAAACCTGCTGTTCTAATTGTTTTACTCTTGGGAAAAAACACATTAATGTTTTACTTGAAAATATTTCCTTTAAAAATGTTAACTTTCAGAGGAATGTTGGATGACTTAAATAATAAATACAACAGCTGTGATAATTGCATCTTCTATTTGGCCCTTGAGTGCATGTATTTCAGTTTAAAACAGCTACAGACTGAATCTGAGCAACTTTTAACTTTGCATATGGTAATAACTGTATCTTATTCCTTCAGAACTTTTATGCAGCTGGTTTAAATAAAATAAATCCAGATTTCTTTTAATAGCCTTCCAATGTATTTAACTACTATTAGACTTTTCTGAGGCTTCTTGATGTGAAGTTCCCTTGCACCATCATTACTATAATTGCAACAGGGAGTTACTGTATTTAGTGGTCCCTAAATTGTTTTAATAGGTTTGGAGTATGTGTTTGTTCTTCTTGAAACTCCATTTGAATTTCCAACTTCCTTGAGCACCTGAAGAGAGACTTAATAACTATGTAAGTCTCCTGAGGCATGATTGCAAGCTGATTAAAAAGCCCTTGCTGACTTTGAGTTTCAAATCAGACTGCTGTGGGAGAGTTCCATTTTTTTTAGCTCATAGCTTTGCGAGCATTTTTGTGTGTATCATAGTAACAGGTATGAGATTACTTGGACTGGAAACAGAGACCTTACTCATCTGTTATCAAAGCTTTACTTCTGTAAGATCTTCTCTGGGAAATAAATGTTTGTATTATTCTATCCTGTGTCATGTAATAGATCAGAATAAAATATATATGTTTACTTCAGTTGTATAATGGTTGTCTTGAGTCTGTCACAAGTCAACCTAAAACCATGAAGTGTTGTAATGCTAGTACACAAGGCGAGGGAACAAAGGGATCTCTCAGTGAAAGAGAAGTTTTTATTGTTGTCTCTTTCTGTGTCTTGTACAGCAGCTGTCTAATTTGATTTCTCCTTTCTAAAATAATTGTCTGCCTTGATTCAATGTAGAGTCTTGAGCTCTGATGTAGAGCAATGTTTTTGAAAGAAATGCTGGCAAGAAAGTTACAATTCTGAGAACCTGGCTACTTTGGAAATTAACATTTTAACCTTGGGCACCATATAATGCATTTATGTAACTATATTCTTTCCTCAGAGATGAAATCATGGTTCCTTTATAGATGTACTGAGAAGCATCATGTTGTGTCTGTGATGTGGCTCCTAGCACCGTTAAGTTACAGCTTTACGTCTTATAATATTAATTTCTCTGTAATCTGTGTAGAACTGATTAATTGGCTCCCCCTAAGAATATCTGGGGTGGGTTACCTGTAGATCATGATTCTTAAAAATTAAGTATGTTGACCATGTTAAAAGGTTTTCACATTCCTAAGGAGAGTGGTTGGTGTTCGTAGAACAAGTTGCATTTGCTCATTGCTAAACTATCCAAATCAGGTATTTGAAGTATCAATCTTAAATGAAACCCACATAAAAAACTATTTCTTGTGGTACTGCCTCTAGATGACTTTGGAGAAGGGTTAATGAAGTTCTTTCACATGTAAATCCTACCAAATATATATATAAAAAATCACAAGTTATGACAAACTACATACACTTTTTTTCCTCAATCATCTTTTGGGTTACACTGGAATTCAGAGTTCTGACAGTGATTTTGAGGCTTCTGTAAGGGCTTAGCATGTGAACTGTAAAAGAAGAGTAAATGCTAGGAAAATATGTGGGGAAAGGAGGGGGAGGAGGAGAGTGTGAAAATGAGGAAAAGAGGAAAAATGACCAGTTGCATAGAGTAGCAACTGCTATTTGAAAACAACTCAGAATGTTGTCACCTCCTGAAACATTGAGTTTTCCTGAAGAAGTTACCTTTCGGACATACTCTAGCATCTCTAGGTCTGTACCACAGATCTGCCTTTTGAAATGTAACAAAGAAAAATGGCTGATGACTTGAACAATCTTCATCTCATTTTGATGTGTTCATTAAAACGATTTTTTGCTTCAAAGTGTTAAACTCTGTGATTCAAAGATTAACAAAGCACCTAAATGCTTAGGTTCTCAAAATTCATAATCAGATTCCATTGCTAATCCCATGACAAGCTGGAAGTGCATTTTTTTCTGGTGCTCTCCAACTACTGTAGTTGAAGAGACTTTGTATCAGTTGGGTTCGTATCAATAGATTCTTAGTCCTGTCAGCTTAGTATGTATTTTTAAAGGTAATAAAAATCACTGAAATACTGCATTGCTGTCTCCCTGACAATAATGTATTTATCTTCATCCTTCTTCTAAACTACTGGGCAGTCATCATCTTTAACACCTCTAAAACATGCAGTCACCATGAAGACATCCTTGCTAATGGTCTCTGAGGAGTGCCACTGCTTTGGTGCTCTCCAGTCTCCAAAACAATGTCTGGTGCAAATTGCTTGGATCATACTCCTTTGCATTACGTTTATAAAGAAAACAAATAAGCTGAAATGAGGTATTGTTTATATGGCATTTTTTGCCTATGTGGAAGTCAGGCCTGGTGTCGTGTGGGTATGCAGTGGGACATATATAGCAAGATGTCTAACAGAAATCAGATCAATGCTCCCGGTAGTGAAAATACCAATAATGAACCTTTCTGAAAAGAACATCAGCAATTGCAGTGAAAACACTTTATTCGTCTAGGTAGGGCATGTGTTCTTGTGACTTTCACAGCTGCTTGTTCTTTGAGCAGTGCAAAGTGAGGCCACTCCATATACAGCTGTCCTCTGGTTTTATGTGAAATAGTTGCAATCTGATGACAGCAGGTATTTCATTCTTTGCAATGACTGATGAAACCCTGCAGTTCTCTACTGAGAGCTTTAAGACAAACCACATAACTCAAAAATGCTTTACCGAACGATGTCATAATCCTCTACTGAAAGGTGTAAGGCCGTGGCAAGAGTTTTAGGCAGCTGTGGCATTCCACCTAAAGCAGTTAGAATATATGGACTTTCTCACTTCCACAGAAGTGGCTCTGTTGAATACCTAGTAACCAGGAAATGATTGGAAAGTATGCTGGTAAGACAAAACTGAACACTTTGTGCAAAAATCAGTGTAAAAATCCTATCAAGCTGATGAGCTCACAGATTTATGGGCATATTTGTAAATCTCAGTGCTTCTATTAGCCCACTGTTATCCCTGATGATCATTTCATTGGTGTTATTTTTTGGGCTGCTGTTTTCTTGTTCTATCTTAATAATGACATGCTCTCATTTTCTTGCAAGTTCTCATCTGCATCACCTTCACTGTGTAATCACTTAGCACAAATGTAAGCAGATATAAAAATTTTAACTTCCTAGCTGAAACTTTGAGTGAATTCTGACTCCAAAGGAAGCTTGTTCTCAGAGGCAGTGCCACCCTTGCCCTCTCTTAGCCACAATGTTTTATGTATCAGAGGTCTTGTTTTTTGCCTCATGAACTTTTCACAGAGCAAATTACCATTTATCTGAGGCTTCATAGGGCACAGTTCCTGCACACTTCATTTTATCCTGGCTGATAAACTCCGTAATGACAAATTAATTGCTTCCATTTTTGACTGCTTCACTGGAGAGGTCTGACCCCAGAGTCCTTCTGCATGACAGCAGTAATATTTTGAAAAGTAAAATCCCTGCTCTGTTTCTGTAGCTCTGGCCCCGTGCAATCTACCTGTTTTCCCCTAGGGCAGCTATTTTGAAAGTTGAACTTTTACTGCCCTGTTACCAGGGTGCTACAGTGCTGCCCGGCTTGCAGTTTGGGGAAGGCAGTGCCTGATTTCCCAGGGCAGCCTACGTCTGTCTGCTGCTACTGCCCTGATTATTCCAGAAAGTGGGAGCATCTGATAAGAGAGTTCTCTAACTTCATCTCCTGTGTTCTGCTGCCAGCGCCGTCATCGTGGCCTGACAGCCCAAAAGATGAATGTAATGCATCACAAGGATTCTAAAATGTCTTTAGTCCTGTTTGCACCTAGTTCTTAACCAGTTAGACTCAGTTCTTCTATTTTCAGTTTGATCTCGGAGTTATTCGATCTCGGGGCCTCCACTGTTTACTCTCTTACCACGTATGTTACTCCTCAAAGGCAGTTAAGATGCAACTGCATGAAGAAGGGTTGGCAGGATCAAGCCATTTGTTTCTCTGAGCTTAAACCAGAGGCTAGAGCATATAAAACAAATTAATCTTAGTAACTATCTAAAATACCTGGAAAATTGTTTTGTTCATACCTGTTCTTTTCTTATATCTCATTACTTCCTGAGTTAATTTTGTTTTTATCAGTGTTGCTTACTCTCTCACACAGTAGGCAGGAGACAGCAACAAAGGTGGAGGCAGTTATTGATGTGACATGCAGAAGTATATCCCTATCTATAGCATGCTGTAAATTGAATTTACATAGTTACATTATTGGCAAACTCGTGATGGGAAAAGGTTCAAAGTACAAACAGCTTTTCCTTAATTTGTTGTGCAGTTTTGAGTTGGTATAATGTGCTCTGTGATTTCCAGAAGTTACGGGGAATGAAGAATAAAATGTTATGCTCAGGTTCTTACTTTTATGAGTTAAATATGGCTTTGCAAAATTATTTAATTCAGAAAGCTTTTTTTCCCCCACTGTTTATGTTCTTATTCTAGGCTCCTGTTCTCGCACTGTTACTGTACTTTTTGTTCCTGTCCAGCATTTTGTCTGGTTTATCTCTGAGGTCTCAAAAGACTGGCTGCGCACCTGAACAGCTGAGCTGCTCTCTGTCCTGGCAGTATTTGAGCGTTCAGAAGTCTGGCTTGTCTTTTGGTGAAACTACCTCTTCATTTAGCAGGTCAAATACAGACCTGAATTTTGTTATTGGAGATCATTTTTTGTTGATCATCAGATTTCTCCTTAAGTTAAAAAGTTGCTGCATAGCTGCTATGAGCAGGTTGAAGGCAGGGGAGAAAGAGAGAGACAGAGGAGAATACATTAAAATGAGTAAAATAAAGAAGAGTTACAGCAATTCTCACAGCAGTTCTAACAGCACTATTTTCTGGTTGAGCTAGGAGCCAAATGCCAGTGGCTCATCAGGTCCATGAAGTTCCAGGCATGGCAAGACTGCAGCAATCATGCTGAATGTACCAATGTCACGGTTTAGGGTCAGGGCGTCCCCTCAGACCAATAACAGATGCTCTCTGTTAACCCCCCTCCCTCCCCAAAGGGGAAGAGAAAGGGAATAAGGGAGA
>JAAGNO010010086.1:75611-101998 GCA_033439905.1 Ceryle rudis | reverse complement strand
TCATCCTAATACAGCCACCCTCTTTTAGGGTCATAGTTGGTACACGTTACAAGATGTAAAAGCCACAAAATGTTCCAAAACAGCCTGGAGTCACCAAGATGAATCTCTCTTGGGACAAAAAAAACCTCTCCAATATTCTTCAGTCTACTTACCACAGAAACAAACTGAACTAAAGCAGTCATTGTCCCTCTACAGGCAAGCATCTCAAAGTGCAACACCAGAATGAAATGCAGGCAAAAAAAAAAAAAAAAGTACATACTTTCAAAATAAACTGCCTGTTTGTCATCTGTGTTGAAGGACACACTTTATCTATTTGCACAGCACCAAAGTAATTAAAAGTACTGGGGGGAGAAGGAAAGGGAAAGAAGGAACCAACAATGAGCATCTCACAGAAAAAACCCTCCCATCACACAGTGGCATCAGGCAGCAACAGGAGACAAGCTCAGTGTGCTTTCAATTAAATATGAAGTGTAGATCGGAACCCTGGACCACAAGCACTGCACGTTCTGTGTCCTATCTCACTCGCTGCTCTTTCTGTGTGTTTTGAAGCACTTGGAACTTCACCTGAGACCACAAGACTCCCTACGGAGCACTTAATACCCTAGGGAAAGGCAAAGTTTAGTGTGAGAGCAGCCAAGCCATCATGTATCACTCCGTTAAGACACCAAGCGCTGGGGGACGGTCAGCTGTGCCACTTGGGGAGATGTCTGCAGAGCTGTCACTTTAGCTGCCAACAACAGAGAAGCGGGAAAGAGGAAGGAGAGAACAAAAAGCACAAATATATCCAAGCCCTTTAGGTAACTCTATCTATCAATTTAAACTTAATATTAGCTTACTCAGAAGTGAAGTCCAACCTCAGAATATAGCTTTGGTCAAATTACTGACATATAAAATTAAAGTTCATGGAATACACTAGAAGACTGTGATGGAAAGAGAAGCTGTATGATTTCAACTCCTACATCAGCATCAGCCAATGTTTTCTATCCAACTGCCTGAAGTTAGATCCCTGGCTCCTTTATCAGGCCTCTTCAACACCACCAGTTCATGTTGTAAAAGGAAAAAAATCCTTCCCCCTCTTCTACCTAAGCATCCTTACCGGCAAATTAAGAAGTGGGAGGGATGTCCAAATCACCTGGCAAAACCAGAATCATCTCCACTTACCAGCTGAATAATCACTACATCCCCTAACCTTGATGCTACAATAGGGAATCTTCACAAATCACCACATTTAACTATTGAAAGAGAACCAGTCAACAAGTCGGCAGAAGTAAAACACATCAGTAACAGCTCAGAAATTCTCCACGTACAACCCAAAAAGCAAATGTGAACTCTAGAGCACTGCTGACACACTTTCCAATTCATGCTACTCACAAATTCAACATGGGAACATAGAACTATATTAAAGGGCCTCAACAGTTTGGTACAAGTTCAGCATGCAACATTTCAACAGTTTTACTTCACACATCAGCCATTTCCTATGTCAGATTATGATTTTCATTACCACAAACGATCAGAAAAAACCTGCTGTTTACAACTGCAAAACACAACAAAGGATCAAGGATACACACTCACTGTGGCGGGGCCACAGTGGCTGGTGATTTTTTTTATATCACACTTTTTCAAATCACCTTATCTACAGTCTTCGCACTGGCAAACTCAGCCCCACAAACTTCTCCAATTGATGTTACAATACAAAATTCATCATTTTAACGCATCAGGAATGACTTGAGTCCCATCTGCAGATAGCAAAATGATCCTCATGTCTAGACTTCAGTTTTCAACTCAGCTATGCAAGACTTTCCCAGAATTAGACAGGCTAAAAATGGAAACGCTTAAGATGTACTGGTTTTGCTTCCAACTAACAAGTGCTCCTCTATGAAAAGGACCGAAATTTAAAATCTTCTCTCCTCTTGGTCTAACGATACAGGAGTTCTCCATACACCTGGCAGCAAAGAGAAAAATAAATTCAAATGTGGCTTTCGATTTATAGCTCCAGTGTGGCTTCTCAACAGTACAGCTACCTAAAGCTGCCACATGCATTTTTAAAAAATTACAGGAGCTGCATCTTTATCTGGAGTTCATGTAATATCTTCTTCTTTCCTCCAATAAAATAATGACCTAACATTAAATCTCATGAATGGTTTCCACAACCACCAGAGGACATGCAGGATGCTTCACTGCTTAGCTGGCTGCCTGCGGCAACTCTGACTTACCAGCCACTTGCCATGGGTCAGGAGTACTCAACTGTTCACAGCCTTTCACCTTGTTGATCCTTCAGTTTATAAAGACAACACGCCACTTCCTACCTTCTCACCCCTCACCAAAGTGACCCAAAGCATCATCCTAACAACACCTTTGCACTTTTTCCCAAACCTCATGTTTAATTCCCATTCCAGCAGTAGTTTTCAGCATCCTAAACTGGGTCACATGACTATCCTCAGAGTTGATCAGACACCTCTGGTACACGCCACATGAAATCCAATTAGACTAAAATAGGAAAGAAATTCCAGTACCTGGGCTGGAGAAGATTATCTACCCACAAAAACCTAAAACCATCATTGTCCTCTGGCATTACTTCTCCTTACCCCAAAGGCAGACAAAGCCTATACAATAAAACCTACAGCCTTCCCTCTTCCTCCTCCATTTCTGCAGGAAACAAGAAAAAACAAAAAAGGCAGTACTAGAAATAACAACAAAGGACCCTGTCTGTCCTCTAAGACTAAGGGTTTGTTCTAGATATGTTTGCTAACATCTTTTTTTCTCGGGCTGGTATAAGGATTTTTTTTCTTGTTTTTTTTTTTTTTTTTTTTTTTTTTAATCTACCTCAAACTGTACATACAGTCATTGTTTTGAGTATCAGAAAGGGTGCCTTACTTCTCTGGTTTGAAAACCTATCATCTTTCACTCAGAAATAATAAACAGCTCTTACAGCCTCCAAGAGCTTGAACCATCAAGATGCTCAATTCAGCCTCCCCTAGCTGGATTGGAGGAAACAAATACTGCGAGTCATCTAGAGCTTATCTGTGGGATTTGCTAATGAAAAATAAGAGAAAATAAATCAGGAAATAAGAATAACGTGCCATACACATCAAAGCAGAACACACATACCAACACGTACCCAACCCAGCACACACAGGGCAGAAACAGCAAGTGCTATTAAAATAAAAAAAAAAAAAGGGGGGGAAGAAAATCAGTTTGCCTGCTCGTCACGTGCTTCATGAAAGAGCTGCAAGAGCTCCCACACAGCTCTACAGCCTTGGGAAACTTCTGAATCCCATGAACTGCAGGAGTGATGAATTGTGTTTTATGTGCACTTAACTCGCAAATAATAAACTTCAAAAGGTTTGATCCCCAGTAGTTCCCGGTGGTGAGAAAGGGACAACTGGCGAGAAGGGGCTGCTGCTCTTGTTCTGTGGGCACGGGGGCTGCCAGGCGTGTGACATCACCCCTCCTGATTGGCTGCCAGTGACATCATTTTATTATTCAGCTTCATGTTTGCATTTCAGCTTCCCCCTTTCAGGGACCTCCAGACCTCACACAGCTCCGCCAAGTTGAGAGGAGCCAGGCAGCACGCCTCGAGCAGCACAACAGAGCCCAGACCTGCCTTCCCCACCTTGGGGCTTCCCTGCACAAAAGCAGCAGCAAAATGGAGAGGCCTCCTGCTTCTCTTGAGTTGGTTTTTCTTAGCTAGAGAAAGGGGATAGTGCCAGGAGACTAACCTGGGGTCACAGGCTTACAGCAAGGCAGCAAGAGTTAAAGCAAAACTCCTAAGAAATTTGTTGCAGAAAAAGACCTGAAGACTGGAAAATGGAAACCATATGCAACGTAACAACAGAGACACCGTTCCCAACACCCATGCACACAAACGCGATTAGACACGATGCACAATGTGTATGAAAAAAGTGTAAGAGCAGAGCAAATTCATCCAGAGACTGCTTAAGAGCACCCAAGTATCCCTTCTTTTGTTCAGATCCATACGGGATCTAACACAAAGCAGTATCATCTCCTGGCTGCCTTTGTTCCAGCTCAACATCCTGCTTCCCCTTACGCGCTCGCCCCTTCTGAACTCGGATGCCTGTAACCTGATACAAAAGAATGTTAATTTCTCAAGTGATTTTATAAAAGCACAGAATATGGGGAACTTGATATTTTCCCCATCTTGAAAAATATTATTTTATAGCACATACAACTGGAGGAAAATATATCTGGTCTACAACAATGCTCTGGAAAAATAAACTGAAAAATGTTCGCTCTGCCCGTGCACTTCCTAAACTTAACATTTTCTATTTAGCACACAGGCACTGGGATGGGTGTGCACTCCTATATACAAATGCTGATATGTATGAATTATTCATGTGCACATGAACACAGATCAATCAGGCAGAAGATCAGTTTCAAGTAAGCACAAAAATATGTTAGTTAATGCTGAGCTTGAGTTCGTAGCATGGCATGGAGAGTAACTCATCTCAGACCCTGTGTACTGCACTCGCCTAATAACACATCAAAAGGCATCTACAGTGCCTGCAATTTAAAAACATTTTATGAACAAATTACACAAAATCAATTAAGCAAATACAATCGTGCTCCCAAAATAAGTTCCTGTATTTACAAAATGCATTTGCTGCACACTTGCAGCACCACCCATTTGAAGTGTATTGCCCATACTTGACGCCATCCATGTATCCCATGGAATGAGCACAACCCTGAAGGATGGCCACGCTACAAATGCTGGGCCTCTGACCACTTCCCACACACAGACAGGCCAGCACCAAGCCACACAGGAGTGTAACTTCCAGCCAGGCTGCACTGCTACCCTAACACATTCTACGAGCAAAAGCTTTCAGAGAAAAAAAGTCTCTTATTCATGAAAGGTAGTACCATAAATAAATTCTATATAAACACTATATAAATTCAAGCCAATGTAACTTCTGCCTAAATTCATGTACAGCTTCACTAGCCTTTTACATGTTATGATGCCACTATTGCTTCTATACTAAAAGAACATAAGTCTTTCAAGACACTAAATCCATGCGTTCAGTTTTATTTTTAAAAGTAACCCCCAAACCCGAGAATCACTTTTAAATTGTGTCTTAATAGTTTAGGTTTGAATATATTCTGCTTCCTACCTCAGCATGTTTTAGCAAGACAGTACTACAACCCACTTTAGACACCAGGAAAGTGAACATTTTTGTGTGCAAGTGAAATAGAAATGCTATAAAGCTGTTCTAGCTTCAACTTCTAGACAGTAACAAGGTGGTGGTGGGGAAACACTGGTGAAATTAAGCAAATAAAGAAGTGAGATTTTTCTTTTGTTTCTCTTGTGTGGCTTGCAACATGGTATTTCATTGGGGTATTTTCCACCAGCCCTCATCTCGGCAAGTTTCCTTGCTGCCGTGTGAGAAATGACTTGAAAACACAGGATCTGTTCTCGTCAACGCGTGTCGATTGGGGTTAACAGGGTAAGCCCCACGTGCATCAGGGACAGCACAGGTACAGTTTAGCCTGTCTGATCTTCTGCAGCAGACACCAGACAGCTGCTACAAGACAGATATGCTCTTCACTACTACCACAAGGGAGTAGGTCATGCTTAGAGCTCCACAGTGAGCCTTCTGGCTCGGCAAGCTTTTCCTGACTTCAGCAAAACAGGTCACACTCATTAAGCAGGACCTGAAATATAACAATCTCTCCATTTATCACACACTTTCCAGAATGCTCTAGAAATCCAAGTGATCCATTTTGCACAAAGCAATGCATTTTCTGTGCTCACATTCCCACCCCACACATCTCCCCCCAGTAACAACCCCAGCGACATCCAGCATCACACCTGAGCATATGTTGCAGCAGGAACAGCCTTGAGAAATTGTCCTCCAGTTTCCAGTCGAGAAGGCACTTCTTTAGCTCCTCTGGCAAGGGGAAAATGTTTACACCCTGATCCGATATAAATTTTTCAAAGAATTGTGAAGTTGAGTTGCTCTCTCTTGTAGCTGTGAGACTGTACAGATGTTTCCCAAACTTTCCTACTAACCACTACAGTTCATGATTTGCCTTCCTAACATCCCCTCAACCAACCAATTAGAAGTATCAGCCTAAAAATGACTCAAAGAGGATGACTGGAGAAGTCATTGCTGCAAGAGGACTCTTCCAGAGGCAAGAACACACAAGACAAAGCATCATGAGACAGGTCATATAGATAGATTAAAGACCAGAAGCACGGAAGTTCCCACATCCACCAGCTGAAACAAAATACATCCCTGAAGTACACATGAAGCAAGCTCCCACAATTCATTATGTGATGAAATAATACCGATGAGCATCAGTCTTTGGCAGATGTCTTTCAGAAACCATCTTAGAGAAGCCCATCAGTCACCTAGAAGAGGTTTTCTCAAGTTCAATTCAAACCAACCTTTATGAAAGCAGTTCTGAGACTTATTTTGCACAGTACTGCCACAAAGTGAAAGCTCTTCTACGTGTTGGGTATTTAGTCATTACTTTCAATATTTTGTAGTTCAGTTCTCCTTTGCAATTGTGTAAAGATTTTTAATTATTAGTATTACTTTTAACCTGCACTCTGGATGCCACTGTGTATTAGCTGCAAAGAGGGCTCCAAGCTGAGAAAAACTGGTTCCAGTTATGTCATTTGTTCTGAGACTCTCCATCAGGATCATCATCTTCTGCATCCTCCCCAGCTCCTTCTTTCTCTCACTACGCCTACACTTTCAAGGATGGCTGAGGAAGATTTAACATTCCTAAATGCTACCAGTGTAAAACAGTCTAGACTAAAGCGCAAAGGACGTGAATCAAATCCCTAGAAGGAGCTTGTGGGTATCTAGTTAAGACATCAAATGACATTCTGCAGAATTTGTGTGCGTGCTTGTTGTAATAGCAAGACTTCCACTGCAGCTCAGACGACAGGCACGGGCACTCTCTGCTCTTTAGAAAACATTTGGAACAACTGGACAGGAAAAACAAAAGGAAGAAATACTGCTTCCAAACAAGAAGAGAGGTACATTCAGCTTCCCCCACCCACCTTCCACAAAAACATCAAGTATTTTCTTTCATAAATAATTGCAATAGGATGCCGTAGACGTTTCCAAGCAAACAATAGCTAGATTGTGTAATGTTTTGCCCTAGGCAAGGCCCGGGGGGGGGGACGACACACAAAGGCTGGCTTTCAGGGCTTGGGGCCTCTCGCTCCTGCTCTGCTCCCTTCCTACTCCTTCTCCTTCCCAGGCCATCCCTCCGCTGGGGCTTTGGAGCAGCAGCCATCGGAGGGCTTCTGCGAAAATGAAAAAAAAAGCCAGCACAAACAAACAAAAGCTTGTTATAAAGCCCCTCAGGCCCTGCCACAGACCTCACACGAAGCAACATTTCTTATCTCCCCAGAAGGGGACCCTACATGAAGACTGCGGAACGGATTTGGGGGTGCTGGTGACTTCTAACAGCCGTCACCGCACACCCACTTTTGCACACCTGCCCCAGCACACTGCTCTCCCATCTGCATAAGTGGCCTCTGAATGAGCACAGCCTCTTGCTGTTTTGAAGATAAAAGCTGTCTACAGGCTGGCACTATAGGCCAGGCAGGGCTGTTCCATGGATATTAAAAGAAAACAAAGAAAAGACCTTTTCTGCCTATAAGGTGTTTCGAAAGAGTCGCCCATTTGAGTTGGGAAACTCGAGAGCTGTAATTCCCGTACTGATTCACCTTCCTCCTTCAAGTCAGGAATTAGAAAACAACCCGCCCCAGCAACATCAAAGGAGCACCAGTGCTCCCCAGTACCCAGCCAGCCATCGCGGGCACTCCTGTTCCTTTCATGTTCCAGACAGCGCTGCCAGTACACAGTTAGTGATGAACCCAAACCCCAGCTACAGGTCCTGGGGCTCTGGGCAAAACATCTCTTCCAAACAGATTACTCAGCTGTTACCCCACCTCATAGCGATAAGCACATTCAAAAATTGTATATATATATTCTATATACATATATGTCCCCTGCGTGAAGAAGTACTCGGGCTAGGAGAAGAGCAAGGCAGAGTAACAGAAGTGCCCAGCCCTGCCCGAAATATGCATTAATTCTTACTCCTCGCAGCCCATACTAGTACCACCTCAGCACTGTAATCTCCCCCAAAGCCAAACATTTACCACAGTATACACTATTTATATATAATATAGCATATATTATTCTGTGCAAACCAAATATAATGCTGTTAAAGTCAGCTATGAGATCAAATAGTTACTGTTTTTTGTAACAGAAGAAAGCAGAGTACATGTGGCCAGTCACAAGAGCACAGATAGTTAATTCAAGTTTGCAATAAATCAGGTTATTCTGTTTTTTGAAGTGCTTCAAAAAGACTGCAATAAATGCATCAGTGCAGTTAAACTGATCTGAACTACACTTCCGAACACCCACCACACTAAGCAGAAAAACAACAGACAGGTGCTGGCCACAGCAATTAAATCAAATTTATGACAAATTTATACAAAATGCCTGCTTCAAAACTTGCAGGGAAAAAAACCAAATAGAAAATAAAGATACATGGTCAAAAAAAAAAAAAATCTTCCCAGATGCATCTACAGATGGAGAAACTGCCTGGTTTTGTACAGGCTAAGGCATAAAGAGGCGTACAGAAAATGGGAAGAAGCTAATGGAGCAAAGCCACCTTACCACTGACCTTACCTGGTCATGCTTTTAAAAACATGCTTTGAGACATGGCAGTGCATTTGAAAAAACATTCTCCTTCTCCACAAAAGGAGAATTTCTTTCAGTCACTCAACAGCCACAGAGCACACCCGAGCACCCAAAGGCTGAATTGTCCCTCCCTGCCCCGCACCAGAGGTGTCTGGCACCAGCTCCTCTGCACCCCTCATCACTCTGGAGATCCTTCAACTCCATCCAGCACCCGTCCACTTCATGACAGTAACACGATGTGTTCAAAGTTTGGATGCCCATGCCAAGTAAACTAACAGAGAATCAACCAAACTTCACTAAGATATTTAAAAAAATATATAAATTAAAAAAAAAAAGTTCTCTATCAAAGTGCCTTTTCTTTGTCAGAAGTATTTCCCCTGGATCTCTACTTACATACGTCTATTTTTAACTTCAGACTCATTACTGGTAATTTGCAGAGAGATTTAAACCACCACCCATCAACTAAGCACTAACATGTTTGCACAAAACATACATGGAAGAGAAGAGTTTGGGGTTACAGTGATTCCACACGTGTCCCTTTCCTCAGGTCAGAAAGTTCTGGCTAAAATTCAAACATTTATAGATATATTTGACAGATCCAGTAACATCATGGATACATTACTCAAGAGTAAAAATGCTGGATAAAAATGATGTTTCTCAATGTAAGTAAACAAGTTATCATAAATAGAAGTGACTTGACAAGATGCAACAGCCTGGTTTACAATGCATTAACTCATCAGAAAGCACATGAGTGCGAGCAGAACGAAGAGCACCTTCACACGGGACTTTCCGTACTCGTGTTGCACACATTCTAGAGGTTATCTGGACATCACAAAACCCTGAGCGTCGTTAAAAATCGCAACAGCCCATCCTCCTGGCTGTGCCTGCTCGTGGCTCCTGGGAGAGTCAGGGTACGGCAGGTGGCAGAGGTAACGCTCGCACAGCTCAGTCACACCTCCTGCTGACACAGAGCATAGATGGAAGCACTCTCCACTGTCATCTCCAAAGCCAGTCTTCACCAAAATAGTATCTTGGACCAAGATCCACGTTTCTACAAATTTGGGCATTAAACGTCTAGTGAGCCTGGGAGAAGCACTCACTTTTCCAATTAACAGCATGCTTAGTAGGAAGAAAGATTTTTATTATAGACTTTTCATTATACCCCCAAAAATTTTGACATCTTATGTTAGAAATGACAAAGTTCTTATTTCTGACATGAAACTTGAGAACCCAAACTCTCATGCTCACCGGTAGGCAAGTTATCAGTAGACTCAAAGACAAAACAAAATATAAATTAGAATTAACCCCTGCCAGTGGTTGCTCGTGACTTATAAGACCTCCACATGGTTGATCCCATGTATTTTCAATGCAAAAGATAGTGATTTTCTATGAAAAACATGAAAGCCATCATTCTGATCTCCACATGAGTTCAACGTCTACTGGTTGTCTCTTGCATTGTTTCATCTGGGTTTTTTTGTTGGGATTTGTTTGGTGTTTTTTTTAATATTACTGCCAATTAAACAGTTACAAGTGATGTCCTCATTTACCAACCACACCATCTCAAAATGTAACTAGAAGTTAAAGGTTTTAGGGCAAACATTATCTGTACACTGTGAGGAAACTGCACGAAGGGTAAATGCTTCATACTTCAGGGCCCCAATAATGAATTGAGTAAAAAGATGTCGGTGTGCATGGGGAAAAAAAATTGCTTATTTCCAATATATTTTATAAAAGCACCTCAGAAAAGACTGACTGCACTTCAAACAGCTGACAAAGAAAACCTCCATAAATTAATAATGGAGAAGATATCTCTCTACATTTATACCTATTCCCACCACTTTTCAACATGGGTATTACACTTTAAAATACATTCCTGAAAATCATGAGCGCTTTAAGAAGAGAATTTAGTTAACAGAATATTTTGTTTCTAATACCAAATTTCATACTTCCTAAAAGCTTTCATCCAGAGACCTGTACTCTTTAGATACGTATTTAAACCGTAGTATTTAAAACTGCTATTTAGATGCGAGGCACGCCTTACGCCACCTCTGCTCAGCACAGCGATTCGATCCTTTCAACGAAAGGCTAAACGTGTTCTGTTCTTGACTAGTGGGAGTCTGGGCTTCACAAGGCATCTTATCGTGAGAACAGGCTCTCTCAAGATTCCCAAACCCAATTTCTAAACCAAAAAGATTCAGATAAGTATCTGAGCATTTGCAATGCTTATCTGCTAGCTGCTCCTCTCTTCATTTATGCCTTGATGTTCTGTAGGCCTCCACAATGAATGTTTGCCTAAACTCTAAAGAGGATTTCATGGTTATGCAAGTTAAAATTCCTCCACACATACAGATAATTCAGAGGGATATCTCAAGTGTTTTGCTGGAAAACACAGAAGTGACAATTCCCGTCTTTACATGTGGTGTAGCCGCTTGACAACACCAACAAGCTCTTCCTACATATCTGCATGACCAGTGTTGTGGTCTCCATCAAGTTTGCCCTTAACTTACATGAACAAATTGCCAGAAAGAGAGGTAATTTTCCTTTGTAACTACACTTTTTAGTTTGACTATTTAAGAGCTAACTAGTTGGCACGCTTTATTTGTGGGATATTGTAGGATGAGCTTCTTATTTACCATAGCAAGGAGCTTCTCACCATTCTCTATCAAGCACAGGCCCTTCCATAGTCTTGTCCGACCTCATAACTTTATCTTTTCCTCATGGTCCTTGTGTTTTTCTGACTCATCACATTTTGCTTTACTAACACAACTCCTGATTTCCAATAGCAAAATAGAGTATTTAGCTGAGGTTAGGCTCATGTAGTTCGGCTTTCTGAATGTGGAAACCCTGTTCTGCAATGCAAGGTAGTATTTCATAATTACATAGTGAGGTGCTCTTCTTCAGAGGCAGGTACCTTGATAATAAAAATACTTGGGATACAAAACCAGGAAGCCAGTGCAGCAGCTCCCAGCTAATCTGCAATACAAGCTACATTCTGTGCAAGTCTGGCAGGCAACCCAAGGGTTTTAAAACCGCTTCAGACCCACAAATACAGTGCCAGCTGGGAGAGGGCAGATCGCATGTTTAAGCTTTGTAACGAAGTGAGAAGGTAAGATACAGCAACTTCTGCAAAACACCTCCTAATGACAGCCCACACAGCCATTACTGAGGCCAAACATATCAGCTTCCCACTCAGCAAAGCTGCCAGAACTCAACTCAAAGCAAAATTTATATAAACGGAAAAAACAGTATCAGATTCAGCTATCATTATGACTGCTGCATTTTGAGAGCAAGCAAACCAAAGGATTTTGAATTTCCAGAAGAAGGGGGGAATGTCCTTTCCCACCCTCACAAACAGAACAATCCTGTCTGTTACCCAGTTTGAAACTTCTCCATACTTGAAAGGAGCTTAGCAGCCATAAAGACTTGCAGCGTTTAAAGACGGTAGTTTCTTATCCTAAAACCAAATCAAAGCACGTAACTGAATGCTCCTAACATGTTCTCCTTGCTTTTGCACCCCAGATGCCCTAAACTTTGTCAGCATGTTAGTCTGCGTTCCTCTTATTCCCCCTTATTCATTAGATCAGAAGGCTCTACAGTGAGAATATTAAAACACTAATTGAGGAGCAATTAATATCACACAGAGAGAGCATCCCGGAAACACACTGCCCTTCCGAGTTCACACTAAACCCTTATGATAACAACAAACATATCTTACTGTCTCACTGACTGGCACATTAGACAGAGTCATGGTGAGCACTACCTGGAAGTTCTCAAGCGTTACGTATAGCAGTCGCTCACTCTCAGGGCTTCTAAAATTTGAGATTGGGAAAGAAAAGTTTCTATGAGCATGAAAATAGGTTGCTTATACACTGGATGTTAGTCAGATGGAAAAGTCTGGCACATCTAAATCTAGCTGGGTTTTTTGTTGGGTTTTTTTACTTTGAGGAAGGGACAAGCTTGCACAAATTAAAATTTCCAGTACTTTGTTCTTAAATTTTAGACGATACTGATGGAGTCAGCAAGTTAGATCAACACTAGTCTTACACCCAAAATACATAGAAAGATATCAGGATGAAATAGAGAGTGGTGCAAATAAAAACAAATGCTCCATGAATAAAAGCACTGCCTAAGAGCCAGCTTCTCCCTTCAGTATTTTCAAGAAATTTCTAAGAGGATTTGCAGAGTTAAAGATAAGGCCAGAAGTGAGATAACAGATGGCAATGAAAGGAAAACAGCATGTAATAACTTGATACGGTACACACAGTACTCTAGTACATTAGAAGAAGCCCAGAGACAACTTCCACGTGCGTGTTGCTTGGTTCCCTATTTATGAACAGTAGCATCATCGAGGGGTCATCACATAATATTTAGTTTTGTATCTACTGGTCTGTTTTAGCACCAAGAAGTGTTATTATTCAGATCACATCATCCAGACCTTGATTGTTTTTTTTACACGGAGGCAGCATCCTAAGCCCTGCTGGAAGTCACTACTTTAAGTGACAAGAGATGGAGTCAACTAACTGGCAAGAGGGAAATTCTGGTTACTATGATGTTTTAAGATCTCAGAGGCTGTGTGGTTAGAGTCTGAGCTTCACTCCAATTCGCTCTCTCAGCCAGCTGATGTACACAAGGGCAATGCCTACTAAACTTCTATTTACTTCAAAGTTTCCAGAAATAATCAAGATACTTTATTATTCCTAAAAATTTTCAACCACTTGGAGGTAGGGTGATAACAGCTCATAAGCTGATTGTCTCCAGCAAATCACACACAGAACAGGGCCTTCCTGACAGGCCAGGAGAGACTCAGCAGCTCTGGTTCAACATCACCTTGCCACCAGTCTGGGCTCCTCATCCCACACAGAATCCATGCGAACAAAAGCTATGCCTGCAGCAAGAGACACCTACACTACTAACACTGCGCTTGCAAATGTCCAACGTTTTACACTTTTTGTTTCTGTGGTGGGGTTGGTTGGTTGGGGGGATTTGAGGGGGCTTTTGTTGATTTTTGGTTTTTTTTCCAAGCCTGCACTTCAGACCTCTCTGTTTTCTAAGAAGCAGCAGTCTCCAGTCCTGCCAAGCAACCAAAATGTCACTGGTCAACAACCTTCTCTGCTATCACCACAATCACCATTTATTTGTTTTGCTTGGATTTCCCAGGCTAAAAGCCAAGGCTTTCACAGGCAATGCATTGCCACTGAAGCAAAGGTTGACGATCCTTCATTTTTCTTTACATCACCAGCCTCACTGCCCTGGCAAAAGCACTATTAAAAAAAAAAACCAGTTATCGATGCCTAACCCATTTGTCCCAGGCCACTCAAAGGGAAGAGGTCAGACAATCACAGCAGGCACCCACAACCTCCATCCCTGGGCTCCCATGGTTGGTAGATCCAGAGCCAGAGGTACATTAGTAGCCACCCTGAAAACACCAGCAGTGAGTGAAGACAAAAAAAGGAAAAAAGCATGCCTTGATCCATGCATCAGCATTACAGGACTACAGAAGAAAAATGGAACAGGTCTGAACTTGTACCTGGAGAGCTGAAATGTGAAGATATTTTACATCCACATGGCAGGGATACCAACACACACACAGAAGCAAAGCTGTGAGCTGCGTGCATTTGGATTGTGGAGGAAGAAGACACACAAGGGAGACAAAACCACCATAAGCTTGCTGAAAACAAAATTAATTTATTTCTAAACAGGACTCCTTCAAGACCACGTTACAGGAGCAAATACCTAAACAGTACCGAAAAACTATGTAAACTGTACAACCCAAGGCTGCCAAGGCATTTTGTACTGCCCTTCCCGTGAGCTTGCTTCATAGAGTTTAGTCTTTCAGCAAAGTCAGGGTGCTCAAATTATGATAAAAGACTTTCATCCCTGGCCATGAGATGTCAACTTCCCAGTACACAGTTATGATGATTTGAGAAGGACGAACTGCAAGGTTATCGTGGATGAGGCCGGTTTTAACCAAATCAAGTAACCCCCAATGGTAAGCAATTACAGCTCTGACCCACACCCAAGCTCATCTTTTTTATTATTTGTGGAGCACACGGGAGCATGGAAATCACTCACATCAACAAAAGTCACATAAGCAAATAATGTCCAACCCCACCACCTCCCAGCAGCTACAACATGGTCTGTCTATATGTCCATTATGACCAGAAGCCATAGAGGCATCTCTCGTGAGCAACCAAGCCAGCACATCCCAAACTGCACTTGTCTTTTCCAAGGTCGCTTCAAGAAGCTCTCTAGGCTACATGGTGTAACTCAAGCTGCTGTACAGGACCTGCTCTTAGATAAATATATATACATACGGTTATTTAAGAATCTCTGAATACAATGCCAGCCATTTCTTGTGTTTATTATGTTTCTGCTCAACCAGCTGCACCCAGACATACTTGGTAAAAAGTACAGCTGTGTAGAAATCCCATTAAGGAGAACAGTTACATTTTCAATTACCTCCAAGGCAAAGATTCCAGCATACAAAAACACAGAAGTGCCACGTTTCGCTTCGGTGGTGGGTTCTGGTGTTTTGCTTTGGTTTGTTTGGGTTTTTAATTTGTTTGAAAAAGCACTCAAGTCAGCAGCAATTAAAAAATTCCTGCAGTAGCTTAGAATCAACTAAACCCCAGAACAATCCACAATAATATCACACAGTATCACCTTATTTATCAGCCCAGAGCTGCTGAACCACAGATAAAAAATTTCTGCCCCAGACATAAATAAGTGAAGGCAAATTTACGTCATGCAAAAAAAACTCTGCGATGAAAGAAATCAGTGAGACAAACAAGAGATGCAGATAACATGTTCTTTACATTCAAAACACCAAACATTCTGGAAGCACTGCAGTAAGCATATGTGCTGCAGGAAAAAGAATTCACGTGGAGATCACAGGGATACTGTAAAAGCAGACGCAGTCAAGATGCATGAGGACAGAGTTTCTTCTGAAATGTGTAAACTGGAAACTGTACCCACTACTTGTGTATGATTTAAACTGCAGCAATGTACCTACACAGAACCCTGCGTGCAGCCAGCCTTGGACCTCTCCATGTTTCTCTCTGAAGAACAGGAATAGTCCACCAGTTTACCCCATGGGCCCATTCTGAATCTTCGTTATGCTCAAGCTGCTCAAATGGAAATCACCTAACAAGCACAGAATAGAGGCTTAGCTCATACTAGATATAAAGATTAGAAAATCTGGGATTTCCCCTATCTCCTTTCAGTCTTCATTTAGTCTACCATTGGCAACAGATGAATTTCATTTCAATAAAAGATAACCACAAAATAAAACTATATATTTTCCACATAACAAAAATAACTAACAATTGTTCTGGGTTTGTTTGTTTAATAATACATTAATATGAGGAAACTAAGAGGTATTTTCCTTCTTTGTTTCAGCTCAGTTTCACTAAATAGCTTATAAACCCCCAAAGAACATGTCTGAAACTGCAAAGCCACAAACACATCCCTCCCCACTTCCCTTCCCAAATCCTAGTCCCTAATGTGCAGCTAGGTAAATCTCAGAATAGGAGAAAGGAATATTATTAGCAGAGGGCTCAGAATTGGAGGCCAACCGCTGAACATTGCCTAGAGCTAAACCTCTAAAGTTACTCGTTGGCGAAGCGTGCCCGCCTTTGATCGGTGGAGTTCAGAGTCCGCTTATTTAACCTCGTCAGGAAGAGCTCACTTACATGGTGCAAGATGAGCTCTTTCCTACATTTTCTTCAACAGTTTTATAAAACTGGCATACTGACAGGATTTGCACATTTCCAAATATTAAAAATAACTAGGCAAGAATTTACAAGTAGCAACATCACTGATGACAACTCACAAATCATCTACCTCCAAGCTGCGGTTTTTTTCTGAGCCTGGTCCACAAGAGATCTTAAGTTCCAGCATCAAGGATATCTCCTGAACTACACCAATAAGCCAACATTCTCACAAAATATTTAAGTGCTGTGTGCTTGGTTGAGTCTTCTGCCAACAAAAGTGATACACAACTGCAGAGCAAGAGAGAGAGACTGAGAAGGTCCTTCCAGAAAAGAAACCAGAAACATTCCAGTATCTTCCTTGTTTATGGAAAACTTAAATAAAAACTGGCCCTAAAAATTTGCTGAAGCATTTAGAACAGGATTTCACAGGCGCCTGTGCACCACTTTGGTGAAGGTCACATTAAACACATCTGCAGCCTACACTCACAAGGAAGGAGTGTTGATTTGGTTGACTCTCAGGGGGAGGAAAAAAGAAAAATTTAAAACAAAAAAAAAAAGGCAAATAAGACTATACCCAGGCTGGGATGGAAGAACAGCCAAGTCTGCCTGGTTCTACCACTCTAAAGCTTTCTGTCTGCTGGGTCTTCAAGAAGCAACTCCTATGCCAATACTATACCCCAAGTATTTAATTCTTTAAGTACTACATTAAAACTGATTCCTGCACTACAGTCCATATTTGTGTATTTATCATCATCCAAAACCTAACATAACCTGCAGATACCTTTCGTAGCAACTTGAAGTCTCATTCCAATTGCTCTTAGCCCTTCATAGCCCACAAGCCTCTCAAGTCATCTCAGTTTACTCTTCCCTTAAGGCTTTTCTTCGGAGCTTAAGTCTACATTAATAGATATGAGTCACAAAGGCCCTCAACTCCAACACCAAGAAGGATATGGATCTCAGCAAACCAGATTACTCAGTCTGGTATCATTAGAAGTTTATTACTGCTTACTTTGGTATCACAAGAATGAAAGGTGGCCTGGCCAGATTTTGCTCTGAGGGGACCTCTGCTCAACTCTTATCCACACAACTGATGATGTTTTCACCTTCCCCTCACTTCACAACGTCAGCCAGCAGCAACTGGAGATGCTCAACAGCACATTCAACCAATAGTTCAGCATTTCTCCCCAAAATGTAGAAGGCCTACCCAGTTTTAAAATTATTTCAGGATCATAATATTAACAGAGGAAAAAAAGCAAGATAAACCTTCCCCCCTACCCCACGACAACTCACTCCCACGGGGTATAATTCCCAAAAGATCACATTTAAAAAAAAAACCCCACACCCAAGCAGGAAATTAAGTTCCCCTCGACATATTTCCTTTCCATCAGTTTCCCGTATGTGGCCAAATAAGCCTTTTATAGAGTCTTTCTAAAGTCACAGTCCAGTTTGGCGATCACGGCTCTTTACTGGGATTTTTCTTACTGGAAAATCTGCCCCCTCACACATATTAGGCACAGCACAAATCACACACTTTTTCAATACCTCCTAAGAAATTACCATTTACTTCACACAAGGCTAAATGGATTACATCCCAGCACGTCCTCTGATGATGAAAATACCAACTTCTTTGGAAATAACAATATAGAGGTTTTTTAAATTGTTTTAATCCCATGTGCACTACCTTTTACTTGCAGATGATCAAAAAAGAGACTGGGCTGTTAATCAGGAGGATGATGAGCAGCAGCATCAACTTGCCACTACCTGGCACAATTTTTTTTTCACTCTCCTGCAGCTGACAAATGACCACTGCAGTGGAGATGACTTGAAAAGCTTCCCAGCTAGGCTAAGAAAATGAACTTACATATGGGCTATTTTTGGCCACTTTATGGAGTTCTTATAAGACAAGTTACAGAAAAATGCTGCACTTTATGCAGCAGAAGTGGAAAATGACTGTTCCGAGCCTTCAAAAGACAGGAAGAACAACAGCTAATAGGACAGCTTTACTGGGGCAAATGAAAACTACAAGTTAAGTACTTTTTGAAACATCTGGCTTAGCTGTTTAAGCTCAGGAGATATTCTTGATGCTAGAACTTGTGACTGCCTGGGAACTTGGCTTGGGTTTAAAAAAAAAAAATATTCATATTTGCAAAGTGTTATGTGAAGTGCTATCAGCAATATCACTATTTGTAAACAAAGTAATATTCAGTACCCAAAAAAAATTTTAATTTGCACGCCTTAAATTAAGAAGGGATGCTGCACTGGCTTTAAAAAGCTTACTCTTGGTAATTAGGTTTCTAGTCCTAAACAGCCTCCACTGTTACAGCTCAAACAAGCAGCTTTAACTGAGTTGCCCATCTCTTTGTGTTTCTGTTTTGATAGAGGCTCAATTATGCTCAGGACAATGGCCTGTCTCTTCATTTTGCTGTGAATAGGAAGCAAGGGTGCCATTGTCACCCGGCTTCAATTCAGTCACAACAAAGGGGTCTGAAGTGCCGAAAATAATGGGCTACCTAAAGTAGCTAGAAAGAGGAAGAAGGGAGAGCTCTTCGCAACCCACAGTCCCCCTGCACCCAGCTCTCCTCCCCGTGCCTCAAAACGATGCTTCCTCTGACAGGAGCCATGTCAGGGGCTGGTGACGCAGGACAGCGTGGAGCACACTCAGGGGCGAGCGAGGGGAGCCATGAGGTGCCGAGCTCTGCCCGTGCTTCCCAACTGCGCTACGAGAGAGATGCGGTAGCCGGGCCATCCACCGGTTAGTTTTGAAGAAAAAGTAAAATCAGGAGCTGTGACCTTTAGCATAGGGGTGGGCTTCAGGGGGGAAAGGGGAAGAGATGCAGGAAGGCAAAAGCGTGGAAGGAAAAGTAAGTCACACAACACATTCAATTAGAAGAACAGAGGTGGTGTTTTGTTTTAAATAAAGAGGCTGCAGTATTATTAATACAGCGTCAATTACACAGAGATTGCAAGGAGTGAATGAAAGCCGGTGGCAGGCTGTTATTGTAGCTGAAATCCCCTCCTCTCCCCTTCTGGTGCCTCATTCATAAATGGCTGCCCAGCAGCTCCAGCTGCAGAGCCCCAGCACGGCACCAACGTGTGCGCGCAGTGCGTGCTCCTCACCAACACACGGACGGGGGGACAAAACCTGGCCCCGAGAAGTGTTTAGTTACTTCTGCAGCCATCCACTCTTCATCTCTGCTCTCAAACCACTTCCTCAAGCTGAAATCTGGGACAGTGAGCAGCCCTTGGCAGGGTTGTTTACCACGAGTGGCTTTTCAGCGATGGAGGTGCCTGTGCATCAGACAAGAGGGGTTCCAGCAGCCTCAGCCTGGGTGGCAGCAGCACCACTCCTGCCAGCCTCACTTCTCACAGCTTGCCTTTGTCCTCACTCTGCATAGGGGATTGCTAAGAAAAGAATCTCTACATGTATGTATAGAGAGGAAAAAAAACAGACTTCAAGAAGAAATTATCACCTCAAATTTTGCTAGCTTAAAAGCAATGGAAAAGCTTTGCAAAGCATCCCCAGCATCCACGCGTGTGTAGGTAACTCTATTACTCCTTTACCTTTGTCTTCATGTTATTTGCAGCTCAGAATTCCTTCAGAACATTTAAAGTACGTAGAACAAGACTCCAACGTGCCATAACAGTATCAGTACTAATAAATCACAGGCAATACAGTGTGATTTTTGTAGTTACAAAGGAGAATTTTTAAGAAGAAGAAAAATTAAATAGAAAGTGTGCACAGGAGTGAGAAAGATGCACAAAGGGAGGTAAAAAATCCACCTGTTATGCTCAGGACTTGCACAGATGGAGGAATGCTAAGAAAAACCTGACGTAATGTAACCAGATTTGTGCAAAGCATTTGACACCATCCCACGTGACATCCTTGTCTGTAAGATGGAGAAACATGGACTTGATGGATAGACCACCCAGTGGATAAGGAACTGGTTAGAAGGTCACACTCAAAGAGTTGTGATCAATGGCTTGATATCCACATGGAGACAAGCGGAGCTCCTCGGGCATTTCTTCTGGGTCCAGTGTTGTTCAACATCTTTATCAGCAACATGGACAGTAGCATCAAGCGCACCCTCAGCAAGTTCGCCAGTGACACCAAGTTGCATGGTGGGGAATACTCACTTGAGGGAAGGGTTGTCATCCAGAGGGACCTCGACAGGCTTGAGAAATGGGCCAATGCAAACTGCATGAGGTTCAACGAGTCAAAGTGCAAGGTCCTGCATCTGGCAGGACCAATCACAGGCACAATTACAGACTGGGTACAGAGGGGGTTGATAGTAGCCCTGGAGAGAAGGACTTGGGGGTGGACTTGATTGACAAGAAGCTCAACATGAGTTGGCAGTGCACTCATGTAGCTCAGAAGGCCAACCATATCCTAGGATGCATCAAGAGAGGTGATTCTCCCTCTTTACTCTACTCTTGGGCGACCCCACCTTGAATACTGTGTCCAGTTCTGGTGTCCCCACCATAAGAGGGACACAGATCTGTTGGAATGAGTCCAGAGGAGGCCACAAAGACGATCCAGGGGCTGGAGCACCTCTGCTACGAGGATAGGCTGCGGGAGCTGGGATCGTTCAGCCTGGAGAAGACTCTGAGGGGTCCTTATAACTGCCTTCCAATACTTGAAGGTGTCCTATAGGAAGGCTGGAGAGGGACTCTTCACAAGAGTGTCCAACACTAGGATGAGGGGAAATGGTTTTAAACTGAGGGAAAATCGGTTTAGATTGGATCTTAGGAAAAAGTTCTTCAGTACAAGGGTGGTGATACTCTGGAACAGATTGCCCAGAGGGCTTGCGGATGCCCCCTCCCTGGAGGTGTTCAAGGCCAGGCTGGATGAGGCCTTGAGCAACCTGGTCTAGTTAAGAGGTGTCCCTGCCCATGGCAAGGAGGTTGGATGAGATGATCTCTAAGGTCCCTTCCAGCCTAAGCCATTCTGTGATTCTATGAAAAACATTTTATAGGCACTGCCTAAAAACTGAGTAATTAATGATAGGTGATAAAGAGGGCCAAGGCCTGACCAAGGACCTTGTTTCATTATCAAAAAATAAATAACTTATTGAAATTGTCACCATCAGTATGAGTTACTCATTTCTGATTCTCCTGCTAAACAAACATAAATTCCTGCTGAACAATGAACAATTCTCCTGCTAAACAATAAATCAGGAAGTTTTAATCCACTTCTTACAAAGCCATTTAATAACAGACTTACTTTTACAGCCAACTTTCTAAGGAGATAAGTAATTCCCTTAAGAAAGCAGTTCCTTATTCCAAAATTAGAATAATTTGACAATGTAAAAGATGACAAATAACATCTCTCTTCCGTTTTGCTAAACCTCCAGAGGGGCCCCCAGCCCAAACAGCATGTGAGAGCAGGCATTTGACCAACTCCCAAGCAGGAAAAGAAGGCCTGCCCTGCTGATTTGTTCAGTTTACACTGCGAGGAATAAAGGAAAGATCACATTCACTCTAGTGGAAAAATAGGTACTGCTGAACTAACCCAAGATCCCAGCTACATCTTTATAGCCAAAACAATTTTCTCTCTAGACTAGAAAAATAAAGAGAGACCTTAAATTAACACAAGTTCAAACTTGACTGAAATGGATTAAAGGTGCAAGGTATTTCAAAGTTTCATAAAAGTGCCCACAAAGTGCTATGAGATGGTGCAAGATCAGTGCTAATCCATCATCTTACAGGCATTTCAAAAGAAAACAGTGTTTCCAAACTCCCAATCATATAACCGTTACCACATCTGACCCACCTAGATGTACTCAGTTACCAAAGACAGGCAGTAAAACTCCTGAGAGAGGGCTGCTTACTTCATGCACATATCAACTTGATCAGATTCACAAAAAAAAAGGCACTCAAAAAATGCAGGAGGGGTCCCCTCCACCCCAAATCACCTCTCAAGTTCCATTCCCTCTTGTCACACGTCCGTGAAACCTGGAAGACAATTTTTTTTTTCCTAGCTGTAGTCATGGCCTGTGAAGAGCAGGCACAGACAGTCTTATCAGATCCAAAGACATAAACCACAACCAGCAGCTCTCCCCAAAAGAACTATGTGTAAAATACTGTGAGTTACCTGTGTAAGTCTAAAGCATACATCAGGGAGAAATTCCCACTGGCATCTGAGGCGTGTCATTTGCAACTGTTGTTCCCCACAGGTGACCACCAAAGATTTTATACACCAGAATAAATGGTTGAACCCACAAGGTCTGCAGGAGAACATTTCTTGATGAATGTCCCAGCACTGATTTTCTATGGGCACAGTTTCCACTTACCTTTGCGGAACCGCTTTATTTAAAATAGCACCAGAAAGGACAGAAAATTCTTAGAGCACAACTGTAATACGGAATTCCTGCGTACCTCATCTGTACCTCCTGCAGTACAGGGCACTTCAACAGCAAGGAAAATAGTAAGTACACTATTTGCAAAGCAGAACACATTCCTGTGTCATTGCTTTGAATGGTGTAAGAGAGAAATCAGGGGATAGCGCCTGTTCAGCTGCTTGTTTGGCCTTATTTGTCTAAGCTGAAATTTTTGTTTGACCAAGACACACACGGACCAGTCAGACTCTCTCAATGCACAAGGCCACATGCCTTGAGCTAAGCAAGCTGTTGTGCACTGACCACATTTTCAAAGTACCAAGTAAAGTTAGTACTAATGTTTGTATTTATAGGTATGTTTGTGTACACACACACACGCACTACGTATGTGTACGTAACTTTGCTTTGTTCATTGAAGCAGTGCTACATCACAACTTACAAAGAACCACTTTTATGAGAGAAAACAGAGCACAATGATCAACCTTTTCCACAGCACTGCCTTGAAGCTTCCTTGTATATAAACCTCTGATTATTGCTGCATAGCACAACATTTTAGCAAACAACCTAGTAAGGAGGAAGCTGCTTGGTTTTCCTTAAGTTTTGTGCATCTGCCCCCAAAGTCCTTCAGCAGATGTAAGGAGCAATGAGAGGAAGTCTCTGGACAGCCTCAGAAGTGAAATAGCCCATTCAGGTTATGGGAAAACCCTAACTCTGGAGCACGTTATACTTTAAAGATCTGCAACACCCTGCTCGTTACTATCAAAAGCAGATCAAACTTTTCAGATAAGCACCACACTTGGGGTTTTTTGTAGCCTACAAATCACAGCTTTTCCCCTAATTCATGAATCAGATATTTTCAGTACAGAAGACAAGAAAATCTGAAACACTCATTCTCTGCCTTAACCCCGATCTTCCACAACCTCAAGCAGCACAGAGATATGCTTTTTGTCCTGGAGGGTCCGCAGAATATCCACATCACATGTACCCAAACATCAACGCCCACAAAACAGTCCCCTATACTCTATAGCTAACTGAAAGCTTCTAGTACAAAAACCAGAAGCCACAAACTGCAAGTGCCAGTGATCGTATCTCGCAAGAGGAGACTTGGTCTCAAATCTCAGCAATCCACCAAGACACAAGGCAGCACTCAGTGATAGAAGTAACTTGTTCACCTTGAAACAGAAACTCTAGAGGAGACAGCTTAGTATTTAGTATCCATCAAAAAACTATTCATGTTTCATCCAGCCAGAAAGCCCACATATTTTTCTGTTGGGTTTTTTTTGTTTTGTTTTTCTCAGGGGTGGCAGCTCAAAGTCTCTTACACAGGCTGAGCACTGGCTTATGACTAGTAAAACAGCTTTTATACATTCCTCTTCCACTTAAACATCATTATGTACTTTCTTGCAACTTCACCATGATCAAAGTCCTCATGAAACAGCAAAACAAAATGACAAACAGGATGTACGCTTCCAACTCCAGTTGTGCTGGCAAAATACACAGTATCATTTACATTTCATTTCAGATCAGTTTGTCCAAAAAGTAACCACCACAAATCATATGATGTTCATTTCAGCAAGAAAAAAAAAATAGATAAGATTAAAACAGCAGAGCAAATTAATTTCCATCTCTGTCACAGAGTAAGAATAGATTATTTCTGTTAGTAAAGATAGAGCAACTAAAGACAAAAGTAAGGAATTAACATTTCCTGTCACAGTGGCAACAACCAGAAGGTGTACAGTTGAGCCAGGCTTTTCTGCAAAATACTGGAGAGATCACATGCAAAAAAATCGAGCCAGTATCAGCTGCTTCCTGTGTCCTAACACTGAACCCCTGCACAAGGTCCTTGAGTCACAGCTGGAACAGGAACCTCACCTCCATTTTATCTCAGCAACATTTTATTGCTACATGGACACTGTGATATTCTTGGACTTCCAATCTTGTCACCCACCTGTCAGTCCACTTCTCATGACCTATAGATGGTATTTCAATGCCATACTGATAACTGAGACTGCAGGTGTCACCACTTGACCTAAAAGCATCTCTGTGCAGCTCAGTTAAAAATTCACTGAAGTGTCCCAGTACTTTCCACAGTTGATACTGGAGGAAAGGCGAAGCAGAACACCTCACAGAGCACACGGTTGTTTTCATATGGAAAGAACTGGTGCCAACTGAAGTTAGTTCTCACTTTCCTGGACTACTCAATCGATACCAACAGGACTATTCACAAATCTGAAGTGTACATTCTTAAAGCATTTGCTGAAGACAAACATTCACATATCGGTTTCTTTGGTGGGTTGTTTTGGTTTTTTTTTAAATTGAAGTTCTCAACTAAATAATCTTGCTGTGTGACAATGACAGGCCAAACACAAGAGTGGGGGAATGGGGTTTTTCCTCTGTGTGTCATTTTCTAGTACTGTGAGAGTGCTGCTGAGATTTACCTATCAACTTTCAGATTAATTTTTTGTGAAGTCAGATTCCTGCAGAACTCCTTGGGTATCCTTTTTTCTTCTATTTCACCAGTGAGATGATGCTCACCTCTGTCTCCCTGGTTAACGTCTCATTTTACAAAGTCCTCTTCCAGACCCTCTTTTTTCATGGTGACCACAAGCCACTCAACATAAGAAGCTAATACAACAAGGGTGAGCAATCTGCATACGTACTTGTGCAAGATCTGGATGCACCTACAGAAGGGAGATCATACTACTGGTGTAATACTTAAATCCTACGTTCTCACTGCAACTCAGTACCTCAACTTGCTGTGGTAACAACAGCTATCAAAATGGAAAACTCACCAAGACACAGAACTTGTTTTCCTATTTAAAGAATTACCGAATGCATACAGTAGTTTTAGTAATTATCATAAACCGGTTCTACCCTAAACTGCCAGCTCTAGCAAGAGTAGGTCCAAGGTGCGGGAACCTCCCCAAACTTATTTGGGCGCAGTATTTAGCTGACTTAATTTGAAGCTGCTTTTCCCTTCAAAACATGCACGCCTACTCAGCAAACCGTAACCACAGCTGACTCAGAGGAGGAGGACAGGCTCCTCGGCTTTTTTTCTTCCTGTACAAGAGAAAAACAAGAGGGCACAACATTCATTGCCTCCCTCCTTCCTCCCAATCACAGCCAGCTCAAACAGCACTGCTTCATAAATAGAGCCAGGAGAAACCTCTTTCTGTAATACAAGCAGCAACAAAACCTCTGGTCTAATGGCAAACAAGCATCCTCAGTTCAGGCTCGGGGAGGCTATGGGTTTAAAAAGCTGTGTGGAAAGCCAAACTCCCTGTCATTCCTCTTCCCACACACACACACAAAGGGCAGAAACAGGCCACCCTCTCCTTTCCCCCTCTCGAGGTGCCTCACGCTGACACGCTTGCCGAGACTAGGTTGCAGTGCCTGGAGCAGCTTAAAACAGACACAGGGCCTCGCAAAGGCGGGAGAAAGAGGCACCGAGCTACCCTCCCTAATCACCACTTTTAAAAGTACACACTCCCTGTCTCCTCAGCACTCCTTCTGCTTCACCCCTTTTGTTGTTGCTGCTTGTTTTCATGAATGCAAGTACAGAAAAAGCCAGCCTGGTATAACCACACCCTGAAATTAAAAAAAAAAAAATTCATAAACACAGACTGATTTACATGCATGCATTTCTTTGAAAAACA
>JAAGNO010010086.1:58130-70234 GCA_033439905.1 Ceryle rudis | reverse complement strand
AAAAAAAAAAAAAAAAAAAAAAAAAAAAAAAAAAAAAAAAAAAAAAAAAAAAAAAAAAACAAAAAAAAACAAAAAAACACCAACAACAACAACAACAGAAAACCTCACAAGAGAAAAGTAAAACAGAGCTACAGCAAGAGGATGGACAAACCAACACCTCCTGACTGCAACTGGCCAGTCAAGAGTATGGAGAAGAAAAACTTCCCCCCTCCCTTAGAAACAGGAAAAGTTGTACTGCAGACCAATCATCAGGAAACCGTAGAGGAAACGAGCAGGTTTATCTCACTGAGCCCCTAAAGACTTTTCAGGAAGTACTCCAGGAAGCAATGAAAAGCTTCCCCAGCCAGCCATGGCTGCCAGGAGAGGTCCAGAAGCCAAGTGAGGTCTAAGAAGGGAGGGATAGGGCTCCAGGTGGTGGATTTGAAGCCTCCTTCCCCCCAGGGAGCAATAAAGAGGCTTTACCATGTGGGGTGCCCTCCTGCCCTTCTCAACAGGCTGATTTGGCCAAGTGCAAAAACCTGCCACCGAATACAGACAAGAATCTTAGCCAACACACAAAGGACTTGAACTTGAGGGGGAAAAAGAAAGTAACACATTTACAGTCTACTTCCATCTCTTAGTAACATGAGACACCGCTGATTCCAACAGCAAGCAGAAGCCTTCAACAGAGAGCACAAAACATTAATATTTTCTGTTGTATAGGTTTCAGAAGTCTGTTATTGCCTTTAGGGAAATTCAAAACCACTGTTCAGGTACCGCATGGCTTGTGAGCCATCCAAATCCTCCACTCGTCTCTCCAGCACCGCTGACAAAAATGCAACATTCAGATGACTAAAGCCATCAGGTATGCTTCCAAGCGTTACCAACTGTTGCTCCAACTGCTGCTGGGGCAAAGTGCTGAAATGGCATCCGACACATTTATTTCCAGAGCCTGGGAAACATCTCTAAAACAAACCAGCCTTGCTGCTCTATATGCAGAGCACTGGATTTCATACACCTATTTCAAGTGGAAGCAGGACACCAGTGAATAAGGCACAAAAGGTAAGTGGACTGTCCAACAGTTTTTTGTAGACTAAAGGGAATAACCTGCAAGACAGCTCTCTAAACCTGAAAAGCACTAAGTAATTGCAAGAACCCCTGTACTTTTAAAACATTGAAGCTTGCTTTCAAAATCATTTGCTATTGAAGCTTATATACCCATCAATGATTCATTAGTAAGTTTAGAAAGACTAAAATGCATAGGTACATGTTAAAACCATATCTTGGGCTGCATCCTGTGGCAAGCATATCTATGAATCACAAACCAACGCTTTTTCATTTGTTCTAATCAAACCCTGCAAGTTATTTCTGTTGTTGGAAGATTTTAGTTTTAGCCAAGGGGAAAAAGGTTTGCAACACGTCAATGAGAAAAACAAGCAGGCAGACTGCAGACCACCAGATAGAGGAATAAAGCCTTGATCAAGTCTGCATTTATTCAAGTAATTCATCAAGAGCAGAAAGAATTTGAGGAATAGCTGCTTGACAGGTCAAAATTCAAGTAAAATGATAACAGAAACATTTAGCTGTTTATAGTCACTTTGTTTTCAGCTTTTTTTCTTTTTTTTTTAAGCTACTGTAATACATTAAGCAAAGTAAGTCATTTTAAGAGAACTGCTATTCCTTGCTCTTAAATTCTTTAATGTTCTCCACAGCCAACCAGTAATTCCTATACCTTCCTATACCTCTACCTGCTTTTTCATACTCAGAACACACTCTTGCATACACAGAAACTAAAACCATGGCTGTTGAAGCCTCAATCATTCCTTCTCCACACAGCCTTCTCACATTCTCAAGTTAGGAGCAGTCCTCACAGCTCTAGAATGCACTTGGGAGAAGCGTGGCTGGTGGTTATGTCAGAGGACAGCAAGTCTGGCATTGGACTTCTATTTCAAGCGATGTCAAGGACTGTGACCTTGAACAAGTCACTTCAGCAGACCTTAAGGTACAAAGACTTCCATGTGCAAGGAGTTGTGATGCTTAATAGTTTCAGAGTTTTCTTTCGAAAGCAAGGGGCTATTATGAAGGAGTACTTTCAAGTACTAGATCAATAATACTGTAGTTCTGGGTTTTTTTCTTGGCTCAAATTGACACATTATCTTAGGAGAACAAAAATACACAAGGCTCAATACTATAAATAGTGAATTCTTCAATAGGAGTGTGTTAAGAACTGTTGATTGTAATCTTTCACCTATTTTTAATCAATCATCACAACTGAAACAGACTCAAAATGCATTTCATGTCTTTTCTTTATCACTTTTATTCTTTTCCTCATGCTTTTCACTGAAGTTAAACATGTCCCACCCCAAAAGTCACACTTCTCAGTTTCACTTTTCAGTTGCAAAAGCAATCCAGAGCAGTGCTGCTGGGCTGGGGCTGATCCCTCCAAGATAAAGATATAAAACAACAATTTTTGATTAAAATAGCAAAGCTCCTTATTCATATCAGACAATTCCACTGCCTTGTTTCTTTTCTTACTTTTCAAGTAAATGGGGTTAAATTTAGAGCTAAAACTAAATTGACAGTGACTCTGTTTATAACAACAGTACTTCAAATGCTTTACAGTCCAGTGCCAGTTCAAAGTTTAGATTCTGGCCAACTGACCACTGGAGAAATAAATTAATATTTCATTACTAAAATAATTTTAAATAAACTAGTCTGGTTTTAACTCCATAATTTTATCAGGAACAGGAGGCAAAGCAAACATACTTTTTCCAGTAAAAAAACATCCATAAATTCAAAAGCAAATGGTAGGTTTCGGTGAGGAAAATATATTATTCAGCATCCTAGTTAACCACAGAACATCACTGCTGTTCTGCTCTCAGCACACCAGCAGAGAGGTACTTCTAAGAGGGATTTCTTTCAGCCCCTTTACACTATGTACACTGGTTCTGTCACATTACTAGAAACAATTTTAAAGATCATTTATCAAACATGGAATTTTATTTGACACTCACACCCCTGACCCCCCCACACCAGTCAATCCACAATTTCAATTTCTTTTTAACCACAAAGGTGGAAAAAACACTAGTTTTAAAAACAAGGCTGTGATAACAAGTCTCTGACAACACAGAGAAGAAAAAGGCTGTCCTGTACTTGGGTAGATTCATCTGTCACTCCAAAGAAGGTTCCTTCATTTACAAAATTTGCATGGAGGGATGCAGCTTCACTCCGGGATTATTTTCTATTTCCAGGTAGCAAAGCTGTCCCCGAACAAACTGCGCTATTTCACAGCTATCTATAGCACATACCAGGCAGCAAGTAATTTTAATCCCAAATCCTCTTCCCCCTTCATTATCCCCAAACTGACACCAACAGCTTTCAGAAAAAGCATCTCTGACTGAGCAACTTTGATGAAACAGGGTCTTTGGATAGAAAGCACTAGACTATTTCCTGCACTAAAACATTAACCATGTAGGCTTTGTCATAGTCTCTACTCTTGTGTTTGCTACCATCATTAGAAAGCTCATGCCTCCATAATCAATGCCTTTTGTTTGCATCTGGAAGACTTGAACCACTAAGCCCCAGAACTCAGCTTTACACAAATATACCTCAGCCAATGGTACAAATCTTAAAATCTGGTCTTCATAATGCATGTAAAAACAACTCTGACTGTTCACTTGAAACCAACAAAATGCCCTGCCACCTTCATATCCTTTTAGATTTGATTATTTATATAGTACTGCTGGTAACAAATGTCAATAGCAGCTCAATCACAAGAAGCTGGTTTGGTGGAGTCATCTTACAAAGCCTGTGACTTCCCCACAAGTTCTACATCTTCCTTTCTTGCTTTCATACCACCTCACTCCCAGCAAATCTCCCAAAAGGAAAATAAGGTGTGGACAGATTTATTTGCCAAGTTAAGTATCCATAACTTGCTCCACGTTCCAAAGCCCTGCTCAGAAAACATGACCTTCCCAACTGAGAATGAAATACATGCAAGACCATAAACGAATGCAAAAAGAAGCCTCTAATTTTAGATACTAGGTTCATATTAAACTAATCAAAGCTATCGATCTATGAAAGTTATCTCAGCCCCTTCATTTTAACAGAGGGGTTTGTAATAAATCCTGGTTAAGTTTCGATAAAGTTTTCCCCTACTTAGTATTTTATTTTAACTTAGTAGTAAGAGCATTTAGAGGGCTGAGAGGTGCCCCAAGAACAAGACAGCCAGAATGAAGAAACTGATGCAGCTTAAAGATTTTTTCCTATTATTTTGAAGAATTCTGTAACTACATTTTATTGACTAGCCAGTGACTGCTAGTGTTTGTGCAGCTCAGCAATGGTCTATTTTCCTGTATCAATTACTAAGAAATTCTAAAGTGAGAACTGAGCTTTACATCACAAGTTCTCACACTCCCACTGAGCAGCTACTACAACTGAAAATCTGCAGGATCTCAGTATTACAGTGTAAGCAGGGGGGGAGAGAGAAAGAAGGAGGGGAGAGAAGAAAACATGAAGACAGACCACACACAACAAGCTCCTCTGTCCACAGAGTGGCAGAAGCTACACTGAAATCAGTGTCACCAGCCTTAACCTGTGTTACTAAAATGATCGCTGACTGGGGAGGAAAGACTTCTTTGGACTGGAAAAGAGTATTTAAAAATTAAATTCTTCTCTAGTTTTCCTCCAGGACTCAAAAAATCTCCAGTATTCTGAGAGATTTCTGACTAAGCCTACTCTCATCCCAGCAGAACCTATAGTATTTCATGACTAATACAGCCCAATGGATAGAGATGTTCTAAGGATGGCTGCATTTCAGTAACAAGCACAAATTTTAGATCACTTTCTCCATTTAAAACCATTTCCAGTCTCCCAGGTTAGAATCAAAACAAGTCTATTCCATGTTCCCCGTCACCCAGCCAACGCTAACTGAATGCAGACTTAGAGGCTTCCCTCCAATCCAGGCAAAAAGGTCACATACAAACAGTTTAAGATCTCCAAACATTCAGGGCCACAGACCAGGTTTCAGCCCTGCCTCTCAATTCCTTGTGTTTCAAAGCAAATCATAACATAATCCCCTAAATACTTCGTTTCCCAAGGCTGTGTTTGTTAAAAACCAGAGCACTGGAAGAACTTTCTAGGGATTCTAGGGAACTTTCTAGTCCCTGTACTTTGACTACCTCTAAATTAAGAAAATCATTCTGTCTTCAAAAAGACTCCATTAGCAGAATTTTACTGATCAAAGGGGCAAAGTAAGTGAAAAATTAAAATTGACTTTTAAGTCCATGACTGAATTTGTGGGAAATGTAATCATCTTTTTCTTTATTCTTTGACAAAGAAATCTGAATACAATCTGTAGTATTCCAATACTATAGGATTGAATATAGAAGTCATCGCTAAGATTATAGACTGATCTCCACAGAGATCAAATCCTCCTCTATAGATATAAAGGGGCAGAGACCCTTAATCTGGACAGTACAACCAGCATATTGAAAAGAAAACCAGAAACCTCAACTAATCTTTCCTCTTTTCTGGAAATTCACACCCTCTGGGATAAACTCCTGTTTAATCTCCTACTCTTTGACTAACAACTTTCTTCCTACGACTACATGCAGATACTCTATTTCATATAGATTTCAACATTACCATGACATTCTTGTCCCTTTCTGCCTCCACGAAATCTGAGCAATTTGTAGAAAGCATTCCTGCTGTTTCCCTCCTCCTCCTTTACTACAGCAAGCTGCTCTACAACACTAGAATCAGTGCATTTAAGTGTACACAAAATATGAAAGCTCCCAACCATATCAAAATCACTTCTCCAAATGCAGTTAATGGCAACGACTGAAGCCAATGCCACCCCAACTGCAAAAATGAGGGAGGAATCGCAGGAGCACTCGCAACCCACTGCAGAAGTCTGAGCCAGCCCAGCTCTTCCCATCACTAAGAATGTTTTAGGCAAACCTGACTGACTTTGCCTGGAGGAAGTTAGCACTCAAATTATTCTACCAGCTCTTGAGAGGAGGTGGAGCAACTGCTGGCACAGGAGCAATAGAAAACAGCTGGGAATCAGTAAAGTCTCAACAAGCACAGGATGTAGATGGACAACAGTTAAATTCATTTACTGAAATGACTTAAGCTCTTTTGTAAGATTTAGCACTGGCCTCGGATATGCCAGATGATACCCTGGTTACTCAATCTCAAGTGTTCCGGGCAAGGGAGAAGCAAAAACTTCAAACACCCTTCCTTTCTGAAGTCCTCCCACCCAACCCCAAAATACTCCTTCTTACAGGCTCAAGGCAGGTTTAAGGCTTCTCTAAGAGGGGGGAAAAAAAAAAAGTTGGCAATTCCCTCCATACTACTTCCTAAGAATGACTTACTTACAAGCCTTAAAAACCCCATAAGCTATTACATTAGGGAGAGGTAACTCATTATCTTGCTTAGCTACTCAGAATTAGCCAATTTAGGCAGCCCAAATTTCCACTGACAGCTAACCCTCAATTCCACAGCGTCTGGAGGGAAACAGTATCTGTGCCAGACAGCAGGAGTTGCAAAGAGGTAACCAAAGCCGGGTGTACAACCTACCATAGTGAGAACTCTGTGCAGAAGCTGAGACAACTTGAATTTCCTCCAGCCCAGCTGCAACCTCTCATCCTTTTTATCAATACACCTACTTGACCCCTACCATATAATCATTATTTTAAAATAATATTGCAGGAAGGTTTAAAGCAACAGCTTCGTTTGATATATGTAACCGAATTGTTTGCGAATAAGCCTGTTGTTTACTGATTATAGGAGGCAACATGACAGTAATAACCATACCTCAGTGTGACTTAGAAGCTTCCGATATCAAAGTACTTGTTCTACTTGAAACAGTTCAAACTTCAAAATACCTTCTCTAAAGCAGACCTGTGCTTGGGAAGTGTTAGCAAGAAGATTACTACTCGATGGTATTTCAGTAACAGCAGCATTTTTACTACACTTATCTCCTACTTTTGCCTGACAAGTCTTAACTAAATTTAACCCACTAATCCCAACACACCTGAGAGAGACAGCAGCAGCTAACACTATCACTCCTACCTTAAACAGGAAAGCAAACCACAAAGTAAGATTACTCAGATTAAGTGATTGACTTGGGGTCACAGGAAGTATATTGTCTATCCAGAATTTGAGCTCTGGATGTACTAACCTCCAGCCCTGAGCTTGAACCAACAGACCTCTGGCTTTCTGCAAGCTGCTGTAGCAACCAGGCATCTCCTGTTTCTTTTCTCAGCACTACCATTGCTCACACATACCTGCCTCTGCATTTCAGCACAGCAGATTTAGGGGCTGTGGCTGCCTCTGTTTTATTACTCGGGCCAATGTGTGCCCCGAGGAAGAGCCACGCAGCTGCGTAGTCCCCCTCAGCTCACACCACACAGCAAAGGTTAGCTCCAACACTGTGCAGACCCACACTAATTAACTTTGCAGACCCTGAGACTTCATTTCTCCTTCCCAAAGCAGCTTTTTTCACCATGCACCAGCCCAAGGCACCAACCTCTCACTGCCAGCCTCCCTGTTCCACCAGTAGCCAAAGGAGAGAAATGAAGAAACATGAGTGAGCTGACTTCCACGGTGTGAAGGAACTCATTGAAGTTTCCACTAACCAAGCAGATCTTTACGGGGTTTTTAAACCACTGGGAAAAAGAGGTATTGGCAACATCTCACAGCACATGAGCTTGCAACAAGAGTCCAAAAGGCCAAAGCAAAACCATTTATTTCTAGCACGTGAAGAGGAGGAAGGAGCTCACAGTCCGGACCAGCACTTAGTGTAACGTGATGGAATACACAACCAGCATCTCCAGTCACCTTGGAAAAGACAGGAGACCTCCACACCCACCACAGTATTTCAACATATTGAGCACTGCAGCTAAATAGCACCTGGGCATTGGCCAGAGAAGTCTCTGCAATAAAGTATAAGCAACAACTGAAAACAAAGATCAGATGTGATCAATGGCTACTAGCCCGGAATTACTGTCCTGTAAATTGGTGGTCTTTAGGGTGACAAAGGATAATTAAAATACAAAAGATTCTCTAAACACCTTGCACATGATTTAAAAGCATTTAAACTGTGTGCGTATTATGTGTATATTTATTTTCAAATATACAAAAAGGATCCTGCATATATTACATAAACATCCCCTACACAGAATCTGGTACATCCAAAAACGTGACTCTGTGGTGAGCTCCACAAGGTATATCAAAATTCTACATACCAGATGTCAGCTTTTGCTTCTTGCCTGCCAATGCTGTTGCTGTCAGGTGAGTACTGTTCCTCAGCTACAGGTGCAACTGCAGAGATAGCCTGAAGCCCCTGTTCGAAGAGAGCACTGTGGGCCATTCACGTGGACCACTGCAACACTCAGGCTACGAAGGTCCTGCTGGATAAGATTCATAATGAAACCAGATTTTTTTAAAGACCCTAGTTATTTCTGCTTGAACTCACAGGAAGGAAGGCTTAAACTTTCCTCAAGAGACAGACCACGTAACGTGGTATTCCTAAAGGGAAAGACTATATATTTTAATGACCAAACACCTTTTTTTCTCAGCTCTCTCATTGCTTTCCCTGCTAAAGCATCAAAACCACAGGAAAAATAAGTCCCTAATGTTGAGTTTCATCAGGGAGCCACCTGTGCACCACCACCACACCAGATGCCTTTGAGATACTGTGCTCTTCACAAGTAATAATCCAAATTACGGAGACTGGTCAAAGTAATAAAGAAATGATGGCTCTGAAAACCTCTGGAGATATTTTCTCAGCTATTACTTGTTCCCCTTTTACTTTTCACAAAACACTATAAATATGGCATAAGATTTTTTCTTAATCACTGATTTTAGTATTGTCTCATTTGTAGTTGCTATGGATGCACTATTTTGTTCTACTGAGACACTAATCATTTGACTTAACTCTTGATGGATGCATCCTAAAAACATGGAGCTGCTGGATACCTTATCCCTAAGTGCAAGGACCATACAGGACTAATTCTGAAAAATCATGGTTCATCTTCAACAAATTACTGTGGTGCAGAATTTTCATGATGAGGAAGAAGTACAATTTAATATTAAAAATTCAAGGGCCTAACACTTTTCCACATATTTTTAATTCAAATATGCCAGAATAATCTAGAGAGAAGGGGAAAAAAAAAAATATACAAACAGTTTTCCTCTTGCCTGATGCATCTTGGTCCAACAGCTTCCTGCTGATTTCTGTAGTTAAACGTTTGACCCTTGCCAGGAATGGGACCCAAAGTGAAAACAGTCATAGTTTGCCAAATGAAGCAGAGTCCACAAACAAGCATCTCGCACTGGCTACGGATTGTTTCCTTGGAGAGACTGAAGAGGGAGAAGGGAAGGAAGCCATACCATGGGTAAGTCTGTGTATTCTTGTGAAATGTATTATTTACAAAACATAAACTAATGCACAAAAATATACCAGCTAAGAGAGGAAGGCACCCAACTTACTCTCCAAAACCTGCTGTGTGTTTTTCCTCTCATCTCCCCCCACTTCCACAAACACACATTCACTCCCCAGCAAGCCCAGAGTAATGCCTGCTTATCCTGTACTGCGTTTCCACTGCTGAACACAGTCCAACCAGAGAAAGTTGCCACAGAACAAAATTAGTCTCTGAAGATAGTCTTTCTGTGTGTACATAATGTCAAGCTGTACAAGTCCACGGGAAAATAACATGCATTATTTATTATACATAACACTAGGAAATCTGTAACACAAAGACCATTATGATGCCATTAAAAAGATTTCATATTCAGCTTTCTAGGCATCTTGGGCACACAGCCATTGCTACAATAATTATATTATTTATCACTATGTAAACTAACTGTAATGCTTCATTAAGATAGAGAAAAATTATATCACTAAGGTCCCTCCAAGAGCCAGTAACTTTCTCCTCAGTTATATGTTTCCTATCTGCGACTACTTACTGCATCGACTGGACTGCTCAATATTTTATTCTGTAAGACAAGACAAAGAGGGTCCAAAGCTACCATGTCTGGCCTGGACAGGCATTACAGAGTAACTGTGCATACTGGACTCTCCTGAACACCAAGGTCTATAGTTTTAAGTTTCAGTGGTGTACTGCTCCTATAAAAGGCCCCAACCTATCGCCATATGTCTTTTAATACCAAAAATCCTTGACAGATGCCTTAAGGCCATCCAAGAAGTGAGGTACGTCTCAGTGCTCTGAACACATGCTGTGCATCCATGCAGTGCCAGAAAGAGAGGACAACAGTTCTGGCCCCCAATGGGTTAAAAAGGAGACCGGTGGGCATGGAAAGCCACAGCTTCCTGCTATCTATTTGACTAACAGCCTGGCAGGCACAGGCAACTATTGTAAACTAAACCATCCTGACACATGCATCTCGTTTGAATCAGAAGGATTCCTTCTAACATGGAAAACTACTGACGTGGATTTCGACGTAAACTATAAGCCTTGGAGAGATTTCAAACATCTTTGACACTGACGCGGTACTAATTGTTCAAAACTCTTCAGATCCACAGGGACAAAAGAGTTGCCGGCAAAGCCTCACTCTCCCTTCTGAGTTTGTGCAACTGGAGCTTCCGAACACAGTAACATTTTCCCACAACAACAGCAATAGGAGAAGGTTCTCCTTCTCCTCCCCAAAAGATTCTGGTGCTCACCAAAGAGGTGACTGAGCTCTTTGCTGGTGGATTTTCAAAACCACTTAACACTGGGTCTTTTTCATTTCTTGCTATGCAACATGGACAGTCACTAAACCCAGGGGCAGGACATGGAGGCCCTGGTGTCTGACCTTACAGGCTGAACATTCTGCAAATAGGTTCTAACTGTTTTAGTAAATAAATCGATAAATATTAAATTTAAGTAAATAAATTGATAAAAAAAAAACCCAACCACAAAACAAAACAAAAACAAAACATAGCTTCTAAACCAAGATTTATAAGCGTGCTGGATTCGGTATTTTATCTGATGAAAGGGGAGGTGGTGAACAGTGCTATCAGAGGCGCCTGTCTGTGTCACACCAGCATCAGTTAACTGCGTCCCCTGCACTGACTAATACAAATTATGTCAGCACAACCACCACAGGATACTGGATCTGCCTGAATTTACATTACTGGTAATGGCAGAGATGTTTACTGCTCCCATGTTCACCAGAAGGCCATATAGTCTAAAAGGCCAAATACTTTTCTTTTTTTAAGTGTTCTTATCTCAAAACTGTTATCCAGCTTCTAAAGCAGGATTCAAACAGCCAGAGAGTCAGCGTGAACTGCAGTCATTTCCATTTATGACCAGCAGAATTTGCTCTCAAAATAAAGTCAATGTGGCAAGATAAGAGAGAGTGGCCACCCAGATCCAGATCAACTGGTCACTAAAGGCCTGTCACTACAGATAAGGGTCATTTAGGAAACCCAACCACACAAGAGACACCGGGATTTGCAGTGTGGGGAATTCCTGAGGAGTGATGGTTTTAAGCTTCTAAAGACAGGAAAAACAGGAGGGGTGATAAGTGCTGCAGTTCTTCCCTGCCTGCACACAGTAAAAGCTTCTAACCAGGCTGCAGTGATTAAGCTTTTCCAAGCTGACTAGATTATCAGAGAAGGATGGGAAGATTCTTCCTGCCTCGAGTGAACCCCCCTCATTAATGTTGAGAGAAGAAAGGAGCAACTTCAGCGTGTGCGGTTACAGAGAGTGTTGTGACACAGAACACCAAGCCAAGCATCTACCCCAGCTGATACAAATCCCAGATCTACCTCATTCTGCATGAAATGAGTAAGGACAGAGGGGGGGCAGAAGAAGAGGGAAGACAATGTAAATTTCAAGCACTTGGATATGCAACAAATTGCCAAGTACACCCTCACAAACTGTCTTCACAGCCTGTTCCCCTGCACAGCCAGCAGACCCAGTTGCTGTAGAGACCCCAGAACTGAAGCATTCCCGACTCATGCATTTGAGCCTCTCATGCATTTCCTTACTCAAACCCCAAATGGTATTTTACAGTCAAATACTGTTATCACAAGTATCACAGGGTGTCAGGGGTTGGAAGGGACCTTGGAGATCTTCAAGTCCAACCCCCCTGCCAGAGCAGGGCCATAC
>JAAGNO010010086.1:0-58030 GCA_033439905.1 Ceryle rudis | reverse complement strand
TATCACAGGGCACAAGTGAGAAGAGGCCGTCCCTTTCCTCTTGACACTCAGCCCTCATATATTTATAAACATTTATCAAATCCCCTCTCCTAACAAATCTTGTTAGTTACTGAGGAATGCAAGACTTAAAGAATAAGATCAAGATTCCATAAACATTCTTGCTTTCAAGGGCAGGATTAGTGCAGCAGCAACATTATGCGCATTTCTACAGCTTCTCCATCAAGGAAGGCACCAAACTGCACAGTAACCAAACTGCACAGAAGCACAACACACGCTACGGAGCAGGAGTGCACAAGAGAGAACGTTACCATGAAAAGTACCACTGCAATGTCAGCTACAGGCACAAAGTATGCAAGAAAGCAGCACTCAGTTCTTCTAAACAAAAAAAAAAAAAACAAACCCCAAACCAAACAAACAAAACAACCCACAAACACATCGGGTCACAGATACAATGGTTATGTTTCGGGCCGAGAGCAGGACACAGAACAAACTCATCACCTATGCCAAGAAAGAAATACCATGTGTGACTGCTCTAAATCCTGCTGTCCAGGTAAACAGCAACATGCTATTTTCTAAGCAAAGGACATAATGCCAATACCCGTAGGGCTTCCCCCCCCTTCATTATTGTTTTTGTGTTGAGTTCTGGGATCCCAAGTTCAACAAAGACAGGGAACTACTGGAGAGTGTCCAATGAAGGGTTACAAGGATGATGAAGGGACTGGAACATCTCTGTGCTGAGGAAAGGCTGAGAGCCCTGGAGCTGTTTAACCTGGAGAAGGCTGAGAAGGGATCTTATCAACATTTATAAATATACGAAGAGTCAAGAGGATGGGGCCACTCTCTTTTCAGTGGGGCCCAGCAACAGGACAGGGGTACAAACCGGGACACAAGAAGTTCTACCTCAACATCGGGAAAAACTTCTTTACGGTGAGGGTGATGGAGCACTGGAACAGGCTAGAGAGAGGTTGTGCAGTCTCCTTCTCTGGAGACTTTCAAAACCCACCTGAATGTCATCCTGGGCAACCTGTTCTAGGTGAACTTGCTTTGGCAGAGGGCATGGACAACATGATCTCCAGATGTTTGTTCCAAAGCCTACCACTGTGTGATCGGCAAAAATACAAGAGAAATACTGGAAGCTTTAGAAAATGTTTCTTCTTGCAATCCAAATCTCTTCTAGCCTGATGCCACAGGGATAGGGACATGTCAATACACACATTGATGCTACACAGCTGTCCAACCACGCTGCTTTCTTCAAGGTTAAAAAAAAAAAAAAAGTCAGAGGGACCCAGAGTTACTGCCTATCTGCTGCTAACCACGTGATTAGCAGCGCTAATGTGCAACAGGGCTTCTGCTAGCCACACTGGTTGCTAGCTCACTGTAACACTGAAATTGATGGCGTCTCCCCACTCCCTACCACACAGATCTTAGTGACACTGCAGAGCAGGGACATCTCTAGCTTTGCATTCAATGAAAGCAGCAAGATTTGAGATGGAAAAGAAGCCCAGAGTAATCAATAATTTATGGAATTACCTGAAAAACAATTCCTCTATCTGTAAATGCATGAGTGGGAAAGCAATTTGGTTCAATTCTGCATAACAACACATCAGTAGATTAGTTTCACTGGCGCACAGTCTAACCCTATAAATCTCATCTGGCATGGCAGACAGCGCCAAGCACTGCAGCATGGCAGACAGAGCCTTGTCAATGGCTGCCCACCTTCTCTGCTTGCGATGAAGGGAGCTCGTCCTGCTCGAAGGAGCAACGTTCAACATCCTCAGTGCCTGGAAACGGGAGTAAGGGTGCAAAAAGATCGGCTCGCAGCCTCGGGCACTAGCTGTCTGCCTCGGCAACAGTCAAAGCAGCTTCTCAGTCCTGGGTGACTCCAGGGGAGATTACAAGGTTCATGAGCAACAAGGAAAGGCAAGGATCAGCAGTTGCAGCCAATCAAGTGAAAGAAGCTCTGCTGCACAAAAAGTGACACGCATTTCTGTGTGTGTCAAGCTATACCCTTAAAACATTCCAAAAGTTCACAGATTCTGTCTTATTCATCTCATAAGTAAAAATAAAGCGTTTATTACAATCCCATACAGGTCAATCTCCAGCAGAAACCAGCCCCCAAGGAACCATACTAATTAGAAAGACACAAACAAAACTACACCAAAGAAGGTCTTTATTTACTCTGATACTATCATAACAAATTTCTTCTCCAGGGTGCACTGATCTTCAAACAAACATTATTCTCTCCACCTCCTCTACTGTTGCACTTCTGAAGTTTTCTGTCAAAAGTTTTAGTGTCTAATATTCAACATGTTTTCTTTCAGTAGCAGACATGCACAAATAGTATTGAATTTTTTACATGACAATTTTCAGGAATTAGAATTCATCTGTTCTTACCTATAAAATAGGAGTGTGAAATCAGGATACCTCTGAAAAATCACGCACATCAGCCAAGCTAGAAGGCAGTCAGCACTTCTAAGAAGTGATTACTTAAACTTATGCTCATGACATGGTCAAGAAAACAGACACTTTTTGACTATAGCAAAATAGGGATAGATATATTTCTTAACAAGACAGAAAAAGAAACCCAGACATAGAAAAATATGTTAAGTTAAAAAAAAATAAAGCTGTGAAGAATCAGATTATAGTCAGGTATTGGCATAGAAAAACTCTCTTGAGAAAGTCCCCTCACATGGAGCACTGTACTAGTTAGCAGCACAGATAAACCTTCTGTAAAACCAACCTTCTCATGTTTCACCCTAAAACCAGGCCTGGGCTCATATCATGCAAAACAGAGTTCCAGGCTAAGTGCTGCCAAGAAAGCTCCTCATCACCCCCAGATAACATCGCTTTAAGCCCTGTCCACTTGGAGTCCCTGATTACTGTGTTATTCCAGACCACAGACTGAAACGGCCTCTGAAATAACCAGGACCGGTTCCACAAGAGCTTTGCAGATTACAATCCAGACCTAAAAACACCTCTGATAACGTACCGGAAGCAGGTGTAGTATCAGCCGTGTTAGGAACCAAGGCATCTCACTGCTAGATCCCTAACTGAACTGAGAGTAGATGTACCAAAAGTTTCGTGAAGTGCAAGGTTTGGGGGAGAAATAAAATGGTTTCACTTCACTTTCCATTTCTAAGAAAAACCAACCAACCAACCAACAAACCAACCAAACCCCAAAACCCTCCCCCAATACACCAACACTCTCTACCACTACCACCCCCAATCCAACCCTACTTCATAAATTAACCCATTGTTTCTAAAATGCTGATGGGTAAGTTGCAAATGACTCTAACTTCTCCACATTCAGGCAGAAGCAAAGTCTGAAGAGGGCAGAAGATGACCCAAGGCAGACTCAGTTGTCTCAACAAGAGGCATTTTCAAAGACTATAGGTGCAAAATCCTACGTGCCTGTGGTGTGCATCTCCACCCTCCTCCCCACACCCTGAAATGGGATACCCATTTACCCTGCACCACACAGAAGCTTGAAATTAAGATCCACATTCAGAAGACAACTAAACCTTCTGGCAGAATTTACACGTGAAAGGCAGGCTGCAGCTCACTCCTTAGCAACTACACACTTTTTTAAAGCAAGCAGGACTTTTCTTTTTGCTAGAATTGAAACTGAGACCTTTTTGTTTCAGAAAGATTCCAATTTTCACCTGCTAAAAGCACGTCCTTCAGACATGGGTTGTTTCTGCTGGAGGTAGAAGAGGGCTCAATACATTTTTTTCCTAGGGAATGGAAGACATGTGAAAAAGAGGCCACGCAGGGTGTGTGACAGGAGACAGTAGACAGACGACTCATGAACTGACACATCCGATCAAGTGGATGACATGCACTTATACCAAAGGTCTTCACTGAGTGACATACAGATCACTGGCAGCCCTTCGACATCTCTAAAAGGTATGGTATTCTGTCCCCACTTGATAGGTTTCAGAAACCATCCTACCTTTTCAGCAAAGACCCATCAAGTACCAGAGGAGAACACACACTTCATAAGCCTCCATGTTTTACCTTTTCTCTCCCATTGCACGCTGGATGCTCCCCAAGTCACTCCACTAAAATATTTCAGTATTAAAAGAGATGGAATTTTTTACAATTATTATTGCTGAAAAATATGCCTTATTGGTTGCATGACAATAGAAAACATGCCAACAGAATACTTAGCACTCAAAAAGGCCCTAAACACCCACAAAGCAGGCTTGGGAAACAGCAGAAACTGGTTTCCGTATCTGCTTGCCAAGCCTACTGCACTTGGGGTATAATATAAAACCCAGCCTAAACTTGCCTCAGCTGCACCCAAGGACCCCTGCAGCACCTTCACGCTTGTGTCACTACAAGCGTTTGCAGGGCTGCACAGTGTTCTGGATCAGGAAACTTGATCCAGGTTAAAAATACAGTTTATTTTTTAGAACCAAGTTATTTTTAACCTAGATGAAGTTCTCTGCTCCCAGTCACTGCTAGAGCCCATAAACAATTGTACCAGCACAGAGGCTGGTACAGGACAAGGAAGCATTTAACCCAGACATGTTACTGAGAAAGGCAAAATTAAAACATGAAGAAAAGCTTAGCTACTTCTGTACAGCTGTGCTTGGGACTGATGACTGGCATCTTCAAGTTATCTTCCTTTAATACTCATGAAATATAAACTTCATTACCACTGCAGTAACCCCCATACAATTCTTATATTCCCAGATGCTACTAGAGAGTCATCAGATGTTCTATCAACCCTACAACCCTCCGAACATCACTGCCCTTCCCTGACCATTATCATCTCTGGCTCCATTTAAGACAAGATCCCTAGAACTCAAACGGAGACCCCAGGGGAGAAAACACAAAACAAACAAATAAACAAGCCCAAACAAAATAAAAATAAACCACAAACCACCCACACATTAAGACTATTTCTGACTCCACAGGTTTTAGTTTTCCCACTGCCTCTTTTCTTTTGAAGGTTTTCTTCACAGTGGTAACAGCCAGAGAGGATTTCTGGTATGTCAGCCTCGCTCTGCACAAGAGATGTGAAACCCATCCTGGCCCCACACTGGGAACCATCAGCTCATGTCCTCCTACCCAGCTATGGGGAGGAGCACCAGCTTCAATGCAGAAGTAATAATGTAAGTATAGCATCCTTTTTGATACCAAATTTAAGTAGTCACAGGGCTAAAATATTTTCACTACTGTTTCAAACTTCTACCAATAAAGAAATATGTCATTAAGATCCTACATCAACACTGAGTGCCACCGAACAGCCTTTTTGGTAGGAATTGTTTTATTCCAAAGGAAATAAGTGTCATCTTTTCGCAGGTGCTGATGTGGCACTTACAAGGAAAGCATATTTTCCTTCTTAATTTGATACTTATAAAGAAGATTAAGTCGTGAATCTTCAAATAGAGACATAATACTACACATATCTTTACTCTTACAAACTTGAAGAGCTCTGTTTTACAAGAGTGGAAATATTAAAAAAGTATCTCATTGCACCGACGCTTAAAAAGTAGATTTGCACGTAGCAAGAGAGGTTTGCAGCTTTCGCTCTTTCAGCACTTGTTATGAAGATAATGCCCAGATGAAGTTTTGTTACTTCCAACACAATCTGAAAAATTCACATTCAACACTGATTTACGTAGGTGTGGTCAGAAGAAGCAACTGAAGGCACGCAGCTGCTGGAGCTTCCCTGGGATTATGCGGCAACCCAGCACAACACTAAGGAATTTATCTTGTGGTGGGTCTGGCAAAGTTAAAAAAAAAATAATAAAAGAAACCAATCAACAACACCAAAAAAAGGCAAACACCCAATGCTTTGGCTGCCTTTTTTTTTTTTTTTTTAATTTTTAAGTAAAATTGCTCCCAACTACAAGGATGAAACTCATTTGTGCTTTTCAACGTTCAAGAAATTTTAAAGGCGACTATGGGTAGATGAATGGGAAGAACTAGTGTGGATTGCAGTTGAAGCAACAAAAGACTCTTCTACCTCAATAAATGCTTTTATAGTTACTTCTAAAAAATTACCAGGTTAAGTTCAACTAATTTGTAAAATTTGTAAAATATTTGACTGTTTGAAAGAATGTATTGTTTTCATGCAAGTCTGAAATCCAAAGATTTCACATCATCTGCTTAAATGCATATAAGCATGGCTATTTTTTTTTCCTTTTACTTGCTTGATTTGCAATGACATTTTTAAATTAAAAAAACTTTACAGATACAACTTCAAGTATTTCAGGTAATATAGGTATATTAGGTAACAGGCAAAGGTAATGTCTTGCAGAATTTTAACATGATCCTCATGCAAAAGCACTCTTCAACATTAAACTGTTGGGGATTATGTGATGTGGAAAATACATTTTTCTCCCTGAAAAGCTATCATTCTAGTCCTAAATTCTTGCCTCAGAATATCACCCTGTAGCACAGGGCTCAAATATTTAATAAAAAGATTGTCTGAGCTAATGTTTCTTAAGATAATGTTTCAAAACATTCCAACAAGCTTTGCAACCAGTATCACTGTTTTTCATTCACTTCTTGGGAGCAACACGGCAGCTGCTATGCAAGTGAATAACTGTACATCACAGAAGTCTACAAAGCCATGATGACAGTATTAGATTGAAAAAAAAACAAGGAAAACATCAAATAGTTGCATACTCTAAACTATTTAGGCCTGCATAATTCTAGAGAAAGAGTCCCTTCAGGAAGTGCTGATTGAAGCAGTGAGTATCTCCACTGAATGCTCAGTCAAAAAGATATCACTCGGAATACAACAATGCCTCCCGTACTAAGCTGCGGCATCAGTAATTAAAAATACAATACCAATTTCAATCAGTTGAGTTCTTCCAAGACTGACACTTCCTTTGAAGTTCTCCCTTCCAGTACTGACTACACCTTACCCTCCTTCGCTTACAAGATCTGAGAAGGTAGCAGCCCAAGGTAGCACGCCTGCAGTACAAGAACACAAGCCCACAGCACATCTGAAATGGCACTCTTAAAATGCAAAACACTCTGTAGCTCAGCACACTGGTACTCACAACCTGTGGAATGCTCTGCATATTTTTAAAAGGTTTACTATTTTTGGCAGGAAGATGAGGGGAATTCGGCAGTCTTGCCTACAGTTCTGAAAGTGTTGCCTAAAGAAGACTGCAACCTTCACGCTGCTGGTGCATGGAAACGGTAATGCTATCCTACTGGATTTAGCGGAAGGAGAAGCAACTACTAAAATAGTAAAATAGTTTCTTCCTCGCTACCCGGAGTTTTCCTTTCACGTAAGTCTCATCCAAAAAGCAAAACAAGCCAAATGAAATGAATAAATTGACAGAACTGCGCCAGTAATTCACAAATTGGCCCAGTTTTACTAAAATGTAACGGCTTCCAACAACCAGCCACCTCCAACCCTTGTTTTTTCCCCACAGGCATTTCCAGGAGAGTCCTCCATGTTAAAAATAGGGACAAAGAAGATCACTAAAACTTTTTGCAGGTGACAGTTCACTACCACCCAGCGCTAGACTGCAGCAGAGCGGCCATGCTAGACCAAAGAGCTTAGTCCAGGTGTGTCAGACAAGAAGAAAATACCAAGATACAGCATAAGATAGCAACCCTGATGTCTTGTCTGCAAGACACAGAACAACAGAGAAGTGTTTGCCACCTGTGAGCTGGAAAAAAAAAAAAAGCAAAGCAAGCCCATTGTTTCTCCACTTGTTTGGATTCACTTTCATTGCACTGATAAAAATTTTGCCGGCTGAACTCATCTGGTGCATAGCTAATGCAGGCTTTCTTTGTGAGTAAACTAAAGGATGATGCTCAGACAGTGGATTATGAGCCACACAAAAGCGATGTGCTTTCCATCCGTACAAACCCAGCTACGGGGAATCCAAACAGAGCAAAGAGACCACTTACAGCGCTCCAGCCAACTCGCGGGGAAAAGAGCCTTTATAAACAAAGCATTATGAATTATAACTAGGGTCCCGGAAAACATGTTTGTTTCTACAAACGTAACCTGACCAAGTCAATCTTTCTCAGTCAATGCAGTACACAGAGATGACTCCCTGGAGGATTTATTTGAAAGACTGAAGCTATTTTAGAATTAGTGTTTACTGCATCTTTCTTCTAGTTTCAGCAAATAAAATGCTCACTATCCACTCACACTTGAGTACATCTCCAATTATAGCAGGTGAATAAGGGAGCAAGCAAAACAAACCCACAAAACCTTCTCATGTTAGGTCTGTAGACTGTAGTTACACATAAAACTGATGCACAGCAAAGTTTTTTTACTTTAAAAATCCATAGGTGTAGCACATTCATGGAGGGAACTCTCACAGAGGGCCATGTCCTTGTCATTGCTACTAAGCTGGCAAAGCACAACCTTCTAGCTGGATTACCAGACAAGCAGCACGTGATTCTCTTTTGCTATTAGTGTCTTAGGCTTGTGAATCTGATCAAGTCACTTAAGTATTCTGTATCTCATTTTCCCCATACACGAGCATAAAGTTCCTCCTGACCCTTCCAATGGCATTTTTCCACAGCCAAATGCTCCTCAGAATCAGGACGTTTTCCCTGATGCATAGATCTAAGCCTCGCTCGTTCTAGTTCACTTCACCTTTACCTTTTCAAGCCGTACCATATTTTCTGAGAAGGGATCCTACAGGAAGGACTTCAGTAGTGTTCACTCTCAGAAACGTACACAGACATCTCTCTTTCCAATATTTTCCTACTACAACATTCAAATTTCTACATTTGCAACCTACAAACCAGTTATTCCCAAGGGAAACGGTACCATTTAAAACAAACAAAATCCCCTCTCAATACAATTTTTGCTTGCTAACAGCTTATTTTATGAGAGGAAAATCTTTCCCAATTCCTCTACACCCCAAAGAACAGTCATGCTCACAGAAGACTACAAAAGGATGCTCCTAGATACCCAGGTGACTAGAGCTGACTATAAAACCATCCCATGTATCAGAATTGTTTGGCTTCTGTAAAATGAAAATAAATATGCACCAAAACTGTATTCATAATATATTCCTGAGTGATACCTGGACCAAAACAATCTGACCAAATGTGTTATTTCATGTCAAATGATGCTTTTTTTGTGCTGTCTGGAGCAGCCTCTCTTAAAACTGATGGCAGATCAGACAGCAAGTCAGACACTGCAGGACTGCGGCAAGGCTGACATGTTTATGAAACAACAAAAGTCACTCAGACTCCCTTTCTGCAGGCTACCCACTAAGAAACACTAAGTACAAAATTGACCTATTTTCCTAGGCCAAATATAAATGATTGCTTCATAACTAGACAGCTTTTACACCACCGTTAATAAAACTCCAAAAAGACGACACTTCAACTACAAAGTCAAGAAAGAAAGGTTCACTGGTCATGGTTTTTTTGGCAGTCACGGCAGGTGTTATTTTTAAAATGCCTTTTCCCCCTCACAATGAGGGAGAAGTGGCATCAGGATGCATATACATTGCAGGCTTCTTAGCAAATATCAGAATTCATGTTCCCAAAAACATACCTGCACCAACATTTTAGCAGTTAATTGATTTCACCTTCCCATTCACCTTGACCATTCTATTTTAGATTGACACTGCTCACACACTTTTTATGCCTCACTAGACTGGGCTTAGAGATGAGAAAAGGGTTTCGTTTTTAATGCAGATAGCTTTAAGTAAAACACATCATTTCCTAATAGAGCTGGATCATGAAAGAATTATAAAAGATGACGCTTCCCTTATTTTCAACATTTTAGAAGAGTTAAATCATGTGATTTGTACAATATTTCATTTAAGCTGCTAACAGGGAACATTAGCCTCACTTGCTAAGATTTTTAAAAAATAAAAAAAAATTCCTTCCTCAACTCTTTAAGAAGCTGAAAGAAAAATCTATAAACTGTCCTCTTGGATCTTTATACTCAAGTGATGAATCTAAGTCTCTTTTTCTTAATGTGCTTCCAAAAAAACTCCAGCATACCCACCCCAACAGATTTATTTTGCAGAAGCAGCAAGCTGCGTGGCTGTCACATAATCCTGCACTTCACTGGTTCAGGGCAACATAAGGAAACAGGGTTACATAGTAACAAAAATGCATTTAATGACAAAATATTCAAGCAAGATGCTCATCAATTCTTTATGTTGTATTTAAAAGGTACCTACAACCACTCACAAACATTAATTGGTGCACCACAATACTCACATTAAATAAGATTATCCTCCTTATTGGACAGATGGGACACTGCAACTTAACTGACTTTCCCATAAAGCAAAGCATAAGACAGAGATACTACACTGAGCCCAGTCGAACACCTTAAAGTGAAAAACCATTTTTACTTGCTGCCCATACACAGAAACATAACACAGAGCAGACACAAATACAACCCATCAACCAGAATACAGTTAGACACCTTCAAAATTCAGACACCCGAGAACAAGTTCTGATTGATCTAAATACTGTGATATAATTAAGATTCTAAAATACTGAAAAAGGGAACCAAAAAAATCAGCTTGAGGATTATGCAAAATATTTTATGTAGAGAACAATAGTAATAAATTACCTTACTTCTCTTACCAGGCACAGACTACAATTTTAAATGTGTGACTATATAAATTTCTGTATACAAAAAAACATTAAATATCAAACAAGCTGACATGGTTCAAAACATTATCAACAGTGTTTAGCATATAAATTAACACAGACACAAAATGTCTACAAACATTTATTTTTAAACTGTTGGGAACACAGTAAATTATTAAGTATTTTTTCTTCTTTACCCACAGGAAAAACACAAGAATATAGAGCATAAGAAACGTTGCTCAGCATCTTTCTATAACTAATACATTTAATACACATCAAATGTGCTGGAAGACAGGGCTTTGTCTCACAGAAAGGTGTTATTTCCAAAGCGAAACAACAAAAAAAAAAACAAAACAAAACGAACACAAATAAATATGGCAAGACTTGACATTCATCAGTTATGTCTGTTATCATTTTAATGACACCAGCGATCTAACGATCAAGCTTTTGAAAGATAAACCAAGATAAAACTAAGTTATTCTTCAAACAAAAATAGATAAGGCTTCTTTTAAAAGCTTCAAAATTAGCCACCCCAGCTTTCTGTGCTTTTGTTTTAGATATTTAAAAACAGGCAGCATTATTTTCCTTCTTCCCAAATCCAAACTTTCCAAACGAGGAGTGACAAAACGAGCTGAAGTCCTGACTTAACTCACACGGCAAGCTACAGGCACACAGGAATCTGTGGTGCCAGTGCAGTTCTCAACAATGTTGTTATGAGAGAAAGCACTGACATCCAACATTTAATCTACCATCAAAACTGAAGTCTACATTCTCTCTCACCAGTACCTCCAAAACTCATTTGCAGTAAGAACTGATCCATGCTTTCACAAGACACATTAGAAAGTAATTACATTTATTTTCTGGTTGATTTTTGGACTCAAATAAAACATATCCCTTGGCTATAACCAGCAAGAGATTTTTCACTTCAAATTGAATTACTGGTTACTTTTCTGCACTCCTTGTTGGGGTTAAAAAGAAAAGAAAAAAAGTGCCTGAGGTTCCACAAGGCCTTTCTCCTGCCATAAAACAATCAAAGCTCCATGGCCATTTTCCCACCCAAACAATAAAAGCAATAAACACTACTCAGACATTCCCAAAACTCATGGATTAACAAAAGAGAATGAAGGGCGTAGGGGGGGTAAAATGAGGTCTGACAACAACAAACCCTGGGGAATGCACAGGACTGGGGAGATTCCATAAAACCAGACACAGCCACGTGACCCATGCACAGGCTGAAGTTGCTTTCAAGCCCACAAAATTAGAGGGGAGTTTACACATAGGAAGGAAGAGAGCCTGCAACAACTTTCCTCATCTATTTGCAAAAGACAGACCCAGCTCAGGTGCTGTTCTGACTCTAACCCGGTAGACATGGGAGTTGGAAGCAAAGGCAAGGGGAGAGGAAGAGCTCTGCAGTTGCTTAGACCAACAAGAGGCACCAGCTGTTACAAGAGGGCTGTACTAGCTACATAGCCAATGACTGCTTTCCACCAAAAACCAAATTAATTCTGGCTGCTAGAGGGGAAGCAACAATGGAAAGGTGGGCTTTCGAACAGAGCGGCAAGCATTTCTGATGAGATTGCTCCACGCTGGGATGCGAGCGCAGCATCTTTCCCATCTCTCTCCACTTTCAGAGCAGATCATGGAGATGCAGATGCTGGTTTTGGAGCTTCCACTGTGAACTGCAGTGAAATCATGGTGTACACCCTCTGGCTGGATTCAACAGGAGTCGAATGGGACCCAATTCCACTGTTAAAGCTTTTCCAGCTATCTGCAGAAATAGCTGCAATAATCAAAGGCTCTATGCCTTCCAGGCATAAAAACAGAAGAATGAAAAAAGCAAGGGAAAGGCCCAATGAAACTCCTGTTGAGGTCAACTGGCAGATTAGTTTCAAGATGCCTCCTTCAATAAATAAATCCAGTGTAACTGGACAATGTAGGAATTACTACTATAGATTAAATAAGCCACTTTTTGTTGGCTTGCTCTAAACAAACAATTAAAAATCAATCAGATATACAAGTGGCATAAAAGCCTGTGTATAAACAGCTATGTCAAGTGCATTGTCTGTCTTCAAGTAAATTACATTAATGAACTAAAACTGTTTGGTTGTTTTTCACACCATGGAACAATGTTTACACTTGGCAAAATCCTCTGGCCTAGATTTGCAAACAAGACTACTGGTTTAAGACACCTTACATCTGAGCTCTCACACCACCCATCAGAGAGCTGTGGACTAGAACACTTAAATAAAACCAGCCACTCAGGGTATCTCACTGAAAATCCAAATTTCACCACTGTTACCACTGTTGTCCTAGGATGGAACAAGGCACAGAGAAAAGCTTAGCATTAATTTAGAAGCTCTGTTTTGCAAACTGGTTTTGGCAGAATGTCCAGAGATTAAGAACATGACAGCAGCATGAGTGAACAATGAAAGTTCACTTGATGAGGACAGACCTCTACAAACTCACCTCAGTCTACGCCTTACCAGAAGCTGCTGATAACACGCACCACTGTGACTCAAGCTACCAAATAGTTTGTCCACCCAAGGCGCAGCCCAAAATAGCAGCAGTAAGGGATGTAAGAAAACGCTTGTGCATTGGTAACATGAAAGGCTGCTGCTTTGTCATTTTCCATCAGGCAGTAGTCCACAGGGGCAACCTTTCTGAAGATGGCTTGCACTCTTCGTGTTTTATCAATACCTGCACAGCCCTTTCACATCAGCCAACTGGAGATCAGCACGTCCTTTGTTCTGACAGGAAGCAACAAGTCTGTCAGAGGGATACATCATTTATAAGTTACCCGACACCACAGAATACAAAAGTTTGAAACCATTACTCTACTCCAGAGGCTTTCTACAGCTTTCTACAGCTGCAATTTACAAAACACGGTGCTGAAGATGAATCAAGTGGCTCTCTATAATGCATGCTGCAAAGCAGACTATCTGACCCAGAACATTTTTCTCTATAATTACTATTTTCTTGCCTAGTCCTACACGATAGGTAGTGAGAACACAGACTACAACACTGTCAACAGAGGTCTTGCAAAAGAAATGCATATAAAAGAAGACCCTTGGGGATACTTTCCTCACCTAGAGACAGGCCTGCTACAGATGCAAGAGTCATTCAAGTACAGATAATGATTTTTCTGGAAGTAATTTTGAGATGCAATTCCTTCATACAATTAAGACAGCTCAGTTCATGAAGCACCGAGGCAAACTCAGACAAACAAGTTTGCAATCACTAACTTGCATCCATTGCTTGTGTTCAGAATAGAAGGTCTTGCTAAACCAGAGTGCCTGGTCCCTGTCGAACTGGTTCACACTTGCCTCTGGGTGTCCCATTAGCTCTCACATCTGCAGCAGCACGAACCTGTGTTTTTATTATTTCTGCTGATCTTACTTACCATATATTACATATAACAGTCTAAGTGTTCATTACTGTAGCATATAGGTAGGTTAAACCAAACCTGCTTGGCAAGAATGGAAAGAAGTTACTAGCACAACAAAGCACTTAACAAGATCAAGAGAGCGTTCAATACATGCTTCATCTAATTTTACTCAAATATGCATTATTATAATGACATCTGTAGACTCTTCCTCTGTTGGTTACTGCAATCACAACACTTCTTCAATTATCATATCCTAGAAAGCTATTGTTTGCAGGCTGTCTCTCCAACAGTACAATTACAAGATCCATCTTCTGTACCCACTCCTCCAGGTAATACAGTTCAAGGTCTCTCCAGGTACTTCAAATGCTTTGTGCCAATGGCCCAAGCTACCAGAGAGATTACCTCTCACTGCTGTGACTGCAACCTCCCACAGCCACTGCATTTCACTACACAATCACTGGGAAACAAAAAAATCCAAACCTTAAAAGCACAGAAAGCAGAACCTTCACGTAAACTGACTCTAGAAAGTAAAATGGCCCAAGACCTCAAGGCTTCCAAACTAAAGTAGAAGCATATTCCTTTGACTCTAGCTCTCCTGCAATTACTATTTCATCCAGAAGACACACCCACTCACCCACACAAACCAAAACAAGCCCAACACAAACCCTACAAATTTAATCAAGGAAGGAAGAGCCAGCATGAGATGTTTATTTCTATTTTTAAATACTTGGGAGGTGCCCCAATGCTCCTTGCCTAGATAGATAACTAAGTAGGTGCTCCGGAACAGTGAGATCCAGTGCACGATCTGGCACGAGCAGGCACATCCAAACAGCAAAACATCAGAGTAGCTCAAAGGGCTATTAAGCAAGCTATTAAGAAAGGCTTTTGAAATAATTGTTTCCTCTAAGCCAACATAGACAGTAACTTCGGGTGTTGCTCTAGAAAAGTACATATATATGTATATATATATATATATATATATGTACTCAAGCACACCAGAATGCTCTAAGCAGCACTATGGTTTATAGTGAACAAGACAGTCTCCTCCTTGTTCCCACAGTTCATTTCTGCCTCAAGCAAAGTTGGTTGCCACTCTGGTCGCTCTCTCCCTCACCCAAATGGTTTGCATAGCAGATTTGCTGAAACATCAAGTTTTAACCAGGCCTTAATCCTGCTGACTTTTCTCGCAAAACTGCTGGAAAGGAATTCCTCCTGGCAGCTGCAGTGCCTCTGCTCGTTAGTTTACCAAGCAGCAGCAGAACGAAACAGACAGGCACATCATTTCTGTGCTGCTGCTGCTGCAGCAGAGAGTAGAGATAAGGACCAGGCAGGCAAAGGAAAGGCCCCCCCAGTTTCTCAAATGGAAGGGGAGGACAGGAAAAGCAGACGTCTTAACAGGGAAACAGCAGCATGGTTTGAGAGAACCCAGGCAAGTTACTGCCATGCTTGCTTGCTGTTGCTGGGATCACAAGCTAGGAGGAAACTCCCCTTTTCCTTCCTTGCCTCTATTAGCAAGATTCAGGAGTGGGGATGTCATCATTTGGGGGTTTTCAACTCCTGCTTTAAGGCACTGTGTTTACCAGGCATGGCATGGAGTTATTTGCACCAATTCCAATGAATCCTGGATACTAAAAGAATGAGTAGGATAACATTGCAAAATAGCTGTCCACTTGCTCATTACATTCTTTGTGCAGACAGCACCCGCACATACAGGTCAGATCATGCAGCCCACACAGCATGTAGGGAAAAGCAGCCGGTTTTTACTTCTTGCTATACAATTCCATTGAAGTCACCTTGTTACAGATAATGTTTATTAAGAATGCTTAACATAAACAAAGTACATCTCTTGGGGGATCTGCACAGAGCTTTGCACCATTTATGGTGACTGGTAATCCCGGTGTTGTTCAATGGTAATTCCTCCTCCTCCCTCATCCCAAACCGGCTATCATTTTAATAAATGTTTACTAAGCAGACAAGAAAAGCAGGTAAGCTTCACAGCTTGAAGTCTTCAGGTATTACAGTATGATGTTGAATTTATCTAACCGGGAAGCATAGGGACGCTGCATCCGGAGCCCTAACATCACACCACAAGTACAGCATGCAGATCAAACTGTGATTAAAACAGTGCCACGCTACAGCCATGCCAGTTCGAGTAGAATGTTCCTTTCAGACCAGTTCTCAAGTCAAAGCACCTAGCCTGCGATCACCACAGATTTCAGTGGCCTACCACTTCTACCAGACACTGCCATACTGAAAGCTTTCTACTGCACTTACCACTAAAAATGCACTCTCACTGTTACCTATGTATTTTTTTTCCTAAAAAGACCATCTACCACATACAGACACTTCTAACCATAACAAGAAGCTTCCTAAGAGTAGAAAATGATAAAAACTTTGCCTAGAAAGAATATTATATTTTCTGTCCATAAGATATATTCCAATTACTCTCCTCCAATTAATCTCCTGGAAACAATTTGATCCTAAACCAGCCCCTGAATTTAACAAACTCTCTACAGCTGGTCTGCTGGAAGGAGTATTGCTTTTAACTGCTATCACTCTCCGTTTTCTGGAGCAAGGTATTACTGATTATTTTCTCTTGTACAGAAGAGAAATGGATGCACATAAACAACTGCAGTTAGTGGAAGAGGAAGAATGCTTCATCTCCGAATTAAGGATTTGCATACTGGGTTTTATCTGTAACACCCACTGAAGTATTTTATCCCAGACTCTCAGATCACAAAAGACAGAGCAGACAGTGACTCACTGCAATTTCAGTTCTGCATGTAATGTTTCACGTGGACCAGTCAATTCTGATTCTGCCAAACAGCCTTCATCAAGCACTTAAAAAGTAAAGCATCTTCTCCAAGAGAGGGTTCTTATTCATGTGCTGCCTTCATGAGGAAAGCTCCAGAGATGGAAGGGAATTCAGGCAATGTTCCCCCTTTGTGCTGTAATGATTTAAAATTCAATTAATACTACATGGGGAGGCACTGATTCTGAAACACCTGCCTTAGTGATAACCGGATTAAGACCTCCAAACTTGCTCCATACGAACAGCAGCAGCCTGCCAAGTGACAGCAGTTGTCGGTATCGACCAACTGGAGGCCGGGTTTTCTATTAAATCCTAGACCAATCTTTAAAGAGAATTCCCCACAGAACAGGAGGGGGAAGAAAAAAAACCATATATATATATAAAGACAAAAAGACAGAAATAATAGTTATCACTTGACAGCTCTGAATTTGTTTAGCCAGAAGTCTAAATTTGTTTAGCTCCTCCTCTGCACGCTCTGAAGGATGGAGGCTGGCAATGCTCCTATCAGATCCTTTCAAATCCCTTAAAGGGAAGAGAGAAAGCCAAATAAAGGGTAATGCCACCCACAGAGACAGAGCTACTCACTAATCAATATACTGTGCACACTGGAGAGAACAGACTGAAGATAGGTTTTGGGGCAAAAGGCTGGGCAGGGCACGGGAAGAAAAGCTTATTTCAGTGTGAGAAGAACCAATACATTTGGGGTTGGGTTTGGGGTTTTCTCCCCTCGTTCCCCTTACAAAACATGGATTTCTTTGGGTAGCAAGAAGCTTCTTGGGTTAACACAAAGTGCCTGAGAATGAAGACCATGCTTGTCTGAAATCCAGGGAGAAATCTTTAGATTGGTGCGCCAGCCCAGTAATTAACAAAGGAAAAGTCTTTCCTACCTTTTTAGCGCCACATAAACTATTTCAACCACAGAAAAAGGAGTTTTGTTTTTTTTTTTTTTTAGCCTTTACACCCCTTCATCACACTGGCATATCGTGACCTATTCAAGCCACACTTAAAAGCTCGATCCGAGTGCTCAGTGATACATAACTTCCATTTTAGTGAAACAATCCATCTGCTCCATGTGACTCAGAGCCTGCTTTAAGAATGCAATACTGTTTAGGCCAACGGTTGCACCGCACAAAGTGTTTTGTTCACATGCATTCCTTTGGGATGACAGAGCCTATCCACGGCCCGTAACGGTTGGGGCCTGTGGTTTTTTTCCCTCATCTGCTGAATGCTGCAGTGACTAAGCTGACAAAAATTCCTAGCCAATTATAAACCCACTTAAAGAGACAGGCAATCCCCCTGCAACCTTCTCTTGCCATCCTATACGGGAAGTTTCTATACATAGAAAAACATCTCCTCCTCCCAAGGCCTGCACTGATATAAAAGACTTTCTCTGCGCGCTCAACACTTCAAACATGCTTCCTAAATGGCATCATTTCCCAAAACTATAACCTTTAATTATCCATATATATCCCTCACACATCAACCGGAAAAAAAGAAAAAGAAAAGAAAGAAATACAAGAAAGAGACCCCTTAATAGAGAAGCCGTTAATGGAGGGACAACGAGTATGTTGGGCAGAGATGAGGCTCAACAGCTATAGGGCATTGTTTATTACAAAGGGAACAGTTAAGCGCCTATAAAACAAATATGTTGCAACAAGGAAGGGGAAGGGGGGGGGAGATAAAAAAGAAAAAACACACACAGCAAAAAAATAAAAAAACCCACACCAAACACCAACACAAACTACACATCAGGAAGGTCACACTGGTATACAAACCAGAAGTTTGACTCATCTAAGAGCGTAAACTGAACTTTAGCAACAAGACCTTTGAGTGGCCTCTTGAATCCCCCTGAACATGCAAATCAGCAACCGAATTCCACAAAACACCAGCCTTTCCAGGAGGGATCCTCAAGTCATTTGCTGAATTCATTCTCACCTACATTGTCATGGGCTATACAAACGCATTTAATAATTAGCCAGGGCATACAGAACTACACTTTGGATAGGTTTATTTTGCCCAGCAAGAAAGAATAAACAAACAAAGACTTGAGAGGAAGGCATACAGTTTTGAGTTTTAAAAACTCAATCTTATGGGCACCTCAAATTCTTACCATTTTACGGTGGGCAAACTACTTGTTAAATCATTTTTAGCACTCAGCTTATAGCACATGCACATTCCATTCCAAACGCTGAAAACTTTGCTGGGGAGGGGGAGCAAGAAACAGTCGACAACTGAACCAGGCTGACTTGACCTCAGAAGAAAAACACAACTCAACAATCTGTATTAACATACTATTATCCAAGCATCTTTTTATTACAAGTTAATTCTCATAGCCATAAACAGACTTGAGAAGGAAATCACACTATTAGTGGGAAGGAAGGCTAAACAAAGGCTGTTTCATCACTGTTTAACACTGAAAAACTTGTTTGCCACATGAAAACAATTTATGAAAATGCTTAAGGACAATTCATTCCTACATTCATGTGTGTTTGGGGAAGTTAAAAATGGAAAATAGCACCTACTGTTCAAAGTTTTTAGAAGGCACAATTCCTATCCAGGGCTGAACCTAAGTTTTACCTTTATTTCTTATGAAAGGTAGGCCAGCAAGTATGGTATGTTTGTTCACATGCCCACACCCAGACCTCCCTCGGCCCATTTCAAGACAAATTCCACTGCAGATCAGTCCGTCACCACAGAAGACACACTTACGGACATTCCACAAAAACTGACAGCTGGGTGGAGGACAGATCTTTTTAGGGTGCCCACAAAGATAAAAAGTCTGAGGCTCAAGTTCACCTCTCATTAGACATCCATACAGCACCATGCTACAAGCCAGACTCCCTGCATGGCTAAGAGCCACAGAAAATGCTAAGCCAGGCTGAGGGTGCCTTGTCCCTGCGACATTTGCTAGAACACAGCAAAAACACAGCTTTCTTCTGGTTTTACACTTGACATTTTCCTGACATTTTCCCTATAGTGCTGATAGCTATTCCCAGCTCCCAGCTGTTTTGCAAATTCATCATAAAATTAAAGTCTTCCATTAGATGTAATTAGCTAACCAATACAACTGTCTATTCTATTAACAAACATTTGTCTTATATGTATTAATGGGGCCTGGAAGTCCATGTTAAGTAGGTTAATCAAAGACTTGGTTCAAGTTTTAGATGCGTATTTCATTTCAAAGATTTAACAGGGTGCTGCTGCACAGGAAGGTAAAACAAAAATAGTTCTCTAAACAATGCATCATCCTCAGTCTCCTCTAGCATGAAAGCAAGTCACTAAGAACAGCAGAAGTGTGGCAAGTGTTGTCCAGCCAGGTTTCAATCACAACACATTCTTGTTTAATTGCAAGTATACATAAAGCACAAAAAAAATTCATGCCTCCACCTCCTAGCTTGACCAAGTTTGTCACGGGGTTAACTTTAGAACTGCTAGTCCTCATTTTTCTTAAATCTGAATAGTCTCTATGCAAACTAAGAGTTTATATTAGTCATAATAAATGGGTGTATACATTTAACCACCCTGACTATCATTTGCAAGGTATTGTACTTCCACTGAAATCATAGCAACTTTTACTGCATCATTCCGCAACACAAGGATTACTCCTCCCTGTTATCAGAAACAATACCAAAAGAAATACATTTCTGTAATAGCCATATTCTTGTGACCATCCATGCTACACAGCACTTGGTGAACAGAAACATACCTCTGAACATAAACACACCTCTGGACTGACAAAGCAAGTGTAAAATACAGTTTGTAAGAACAGTTTGTGTCTATGTGTAAATGTGAGCAGAAAAGACACAAGGTATTTTCTAAAGCCTTAAGAACACTTTGGACCTTTTTTAATCACTAATATTATTATTTCTTTATTCCAAAAAGTGAGGGAAAGTTCTACATTTTTATAAGTTGGGTTTTTTTAAAAAAATAGTAAAAGCTAACCATGGCAAAATGTCATTGATTGCATCAAGTCTTTTAATATTTGAAAACAAAACTCAAAAAACTTAAGTCCTCTCAAAAATACTACACATCTTTGTCCCAAAAGAAACTAGGAAGCCAAGATTCATTAGCACATAGTTTTTGGTCACTAGTGCAGGCAGCAAGATTCAAGATATTCTTCCCAGGTTACGGCATTTTGCAACAGAACAAATAAAAATGGCAAGTATACATTTGTTTAATTTTAGCCCTTTTCTCAGAATATAAACCACTGCTACAGTAATTAACTGCAGATTGGCCTCAACTGCTCTGCGGCCATTCCAGCTTACTAATTAAATATGCTCTCACAGCCGTAATAAAAATTCTGGGAAACCTCTGGCTGAAGAGCAGCCTTCTCAGGAGGGGAGCGAAAGTCAGGAAAAAACTTCATTCAGAAAGAAAACACAAAATTTTAACGTGCTCCAGATTCTTCTCAGTGACACCAACTGTGCCTTTTACAATTTTTTTTTGTCTACCCTTCTGTTTATTCTTTTCAGAAGATGTTTATTTGCTGAAGAATTTGCCTACCAACCAAAGGGACAAACAATCTGGCCATTTCAAAATATGTTCAGGTTCATATGATAATTTTTTTTTTAACCCAACAAAGGTAGGATCAGTACTACACGGACTAGCTTCACTTAACATTACACAACATCAAATTTGCTCGCTAAAAGAGTAAAACTTTTAAAGCATGTTGTTCTTTGCTGATATATGCAATTTCTACCGTATTTCACGGTTTAAGAAATGAAATAAAGCAGCAAACAGACAAAAAAAAAGGATGCAGATGTAATTTAAAGCAAAAAAAAGCGTGATTTAATTCAGCACCTCTGACTCCCAAATTCTCCCTCTCTTCATGTCTACATAGTTCACATATGTTCAATATTTCTGAAGGACAGGGGAATATAGTGAATGTTCCTCTGAGAAGGAAAAACAAGGAGAGAAGGAAAAAAAAATAAAAATCCCAGCACATGGTTTTCACCACTACTCTGCTGAATCAACAGGGAGCAGATTCCCAGATGGTGTACACTGGTAAGTACTGCACAAGTCAATGAAGCTATGTCAAACGATACCACTCAACTGCATTATCTTTTGAGCTCCGTGTAAACAAACAGGAGCAGATTCCGAATATTTGTGAGAATACATCATGTTACTGTCTCCATATGTTTAAACATTTTAGTAGAAGGTACATATGGACCACTCTTCCCACTCACTGTCATTCTCTCCCTCCTGCTCCTCATTCCCCACATACACCGTATCTTTTCAGGCCACTGTCAAACCAATTCAAAAAAGAATAAGGATACATTTTCATTAAAAACATTTTGTGCTTAGCTGCCATCTGCTTCTTTATCAGCCTCCAAATCCTCACATGCCTTTTCCATGGTTTTGAGTTTCACACATTCGGAAGCTGAAAGTTTTCTTCTGCTGTATTGTGAAGCGCAGTCTACGTGAGCTATTGTTTTTCATGTCAAATTCACCTCTTTTGAAACAAGTGCTTAATGCTTAGTGCCCTAATCCATACTCTCTCTACAATGCAAATGTAAACCTTTTTTTTTTTTTTAATGCAGTGGCAAATCTAATCGTAAAGGTCCCTCCTGTGCTTCAGATACCTTCATTGTTTTTATGGGAAGCACAGTTATTTCATCCCCTTTGTGCAGCACTAATTTGTTCTCTCACAAGGGGAGAGCCCAGACTTCAAGACCGTGCTCTTGTCCTCTCACAGAGAAGCTGCAGTTGAAGTCAGTACTCCTTCACAGGGGGTATTATCACTCTGTCCTCCACATAACCAGACATTTAGTCTTTCTTCCGAGTAGGAAAGGAAAGGTTTCAGTTAATGCTTGACAGAGCATCTCTACCTTAACTGGGGAATGGATGAAGAGCAGATGAATTAGGATGAAGTTAGAAAGAAATAAAAGAAACCACCCACACACCATAGATCTTATATATATGGATCACTAATAGTTTTGCTATTATTTTCCCACATAAACAGTTGGCCTAGTTAATTTCTTATGGCTCCAGCAAACCCAACCCTGTCTTAGGAAGCATTAGCTGAACTTGTTCAAAAACAACATAAAGGTTACAGTAAACAACGGATCCTAAACTTCCAGGCAGTCTTTCAAGGTTGTAATTTACATTTGGTTTCTGCAGGCTTACAAAGGCCCAGTGACTAAGGCAGCAGACCTCAAAACTTAGTCATCAGCAGAAAGAATATAGGAAACAACGTAAGTTTTCTTTACAGTAGACCAACAGAGACAAAGCAAGCATGTCATCAGAGACTAGTATTTCAAGGGGTACAGTACAGCAGGAACAGGTTTTCTTGTTCTCACATCAGTCACTGAGCAAGATGCAGGCAGCTTCCCCAAGTGTTTCCAGCAGTCACAACTGCCGGAAAAAAAAAGAGCCCATAACCTATCTGGATATCTGGACACTCGCTTTTTATCTTTTCCATCTCTACCTGTGCCCCAAAGCACAACCACTCATGCGAACAACTCCAGTACTATCCTTTTATCTTGAGGGATTCTTCTATATGGACCTGCAACCTAAGTGAAGTACTGCTAGCATTTGACATGCCAAAAGAACAGCAGATGCAAGTCAGAGAGCTGATAGTACACCAAATGCAACACAGCATGCCGCGGCTCCAAAGCAAGCTAACTAGTAAGGCCACTGCCTTGGGGCACTGGGAGGTAAAGGAATGCATACTGCACAGAAAGCAGGGCAACAAAACTGGCAGAGAAGCCACTGACACTTTATGCTGAACCTTGAAAAATTATAAGAAAAAAAAATTAAAGCTACAGATTCTTCGTAGTTTGTTCTAGTATAGAATAATCCATCAATATTTTTAAGTCAAACACAGCATATCCTTCCCTCTCTCCTCCCTCAACACTGTTCCTGAGCAAGTTATATATTGAAGGAAGCAAGGGCTTCTTCCTTTGTTTGTGAGCAAGAAAAAGGAGGAAAAAAACAACTTCCACCCAACGGCAAAACTAAACAGAAGCCAGGCTACTTCAAGTGCTAAGTGTTCTCACACAACATTTACCCATTTACCCATTTCAGCGTAAAACCTAAACAAGGACAAAAGGGATTTAATATACACTCCTCCACAGATATAGAGCAAAGAAAAATAAAAAGGCATAAAAGAAGCCTGAGTGATAGACAGCATTTTCAATTTAACATTGCAGTGACGCACAAGGAGAATGTCAGGGTTAAATTAGATGCTACACTAGAAAAATATTCCCCAGAAAATAACATAGGTCTCATATCTCTACTGGTAGTAAAATGCACTCTGAAACACGCGGTCACTTAAGAGTCCTTGCTTCTATTCTTTTTCATGTCTTGTGTAATTATGTACTGCAAGAGTTCTCTCCAGATCAGGAGTTCATTGCCAAAGAGCCCCAGCAATCTTACAAGAGAGACAAAAAGCTTCCTTTTTTCACTTATACTCCCTTGTTTTGCTTCAGAATGGGAGTACTTTTGGGTTGGGTACTTTTTTAGATGAATGGCTGGAAAATTTGAAGTCTCCTTCCTCAAAGTCAGCAGCATATCACAACAAACAGATTAAACAGGTCCAACTTTCTCACTCTTTCTACTGATGAGAACTTGACCGCTTCTCCGTATGCTCTGCAACCTAAAATACTCTAAACCTACACTGTTTTTTCCACAGTGTGATGCTCTGAACAAGTCTTTCAAGGCTCTTTCCAAATACTTGCTTTCTTCTTCACCATATCCCACAAAAAGAAGATGAAAGCATATACCAAAAAACATTATCTATATCCTTAAAAGTGCTGCCATCATAAAATGAGGTAATAGTTATACTATTTAAACAGATCTCTTCTCATGTGCATTTGAGATCCAAATTATTTTTACATTCCCTTAGAAGTCAACAAGCTTTTTTTACACATTACTTTGTCTGCTCCAAATAGCCAGAGCACACAACAGAAAGCAAGTTGTTGTATCTCATTAAATACACTCCAGTTATATGCATTCAAACCACTGAAGGCAATGAGGTTGCACAGAAATCACTCGGGTCACCCTCTGCAGACAACCAAGTTACACTCTTTTAATGAGGATGTAAATTTGGCTTGCAGAAGCCTCACGACTCACAGCAACACATGCTAAGAAGGCAATGCAGCTCACTTCCCTCACCTTGGATAAAGTCTCCCAGTAACAAGCTGAGAGGGGCTTCTTTTCTTTGTTTAAAACCAAACTTTATTTCCTGTAAGTACCACCAACAAAAGCACAGCCCCACAAATGCCTTTTTTCAGAGATAATTACGGCATGGGTTGACTGAAACTGCCCTACAAGGTACTTCAGTTTCAGTTGTAACTGAACATGAGGGCTTCACAAGTAACTGATGAGCCACTTCAGAAAAAAAACATCATCCCCATACGAAGGCAACTGTTCCTGTTTGCCCTCACACTGTGGCATTTCCTATCATTATAACAGCTTTGGTCAGGGCTGCAAATGGAATTTAGGAACTGCTCCTCCAAGTGACGACTGCAAGTGACGACTGCTTGTAAATAAGCCCTACCGATACTTCAGGGCTCAGCTTTCGTAAAGTTATAGGATGAACTCAAAAAGCCTGCCACGTAATCGTGTTATCTGAGTAAACTATGTATTTGTTTACTCTATTTTTAAAAAGTGAGAAGAGATCAGGTTTTGTTTTTGCTAATACTTGCTATCAGGAAGACATAAACCCCATCATGTCAGATAAGAACAAAACAGGCAAGGATAATTTCATCAAGTCAAGATATCCGCTGACTTTAACACTACAGACTATACTGTAAAAACTCATTTCAGTCTTACGTACAGAATTTACCATTACAGGAGTTTCTGAAGATGCATGCCAAGGGAGGCAAAGAACAAAGTCAAAGTTAGTCCAGTTAACAGCTTCAGTATAAGAACGACTCTGGTGTACACTTAACGTCACTGCAGCAAGAAGGAGAAGGAGATCCCATCCTGACAGCCATCTACTGCCAAAGTCCTCAAGGGAGGTAAAACTGGTTCCAGTTTTGCTATAATGGTTTTTGTTCTACACTTACTGTGCATTTTTTCCATGGGGGAGTAACCCAGAAAGTTTGTGGGATTTTTGTTTTGGTGGTGGTGGTTTTGGTTTGTGGTGTTTTGGGGTTTGGTTTGGTTTTTTTCAAAAAAATCAAGTGACATGATCCTTTACTGGTTGGGGAGCAATCCGTTTGTGTGGTAACTGGGTAGCTCATTATGTGGACTACATGTAACTAGAGTAAAAGTTCAGTTTGCTGAAGAGCTTAAAATAAAACCACAAAATTAAACCTTTACTTCAGAAAGAGGTAACAAAAACACACTATGTCTACTAAAATCTTACTTTTCTGGCAGTGGTTGGTGGTCCAGCAGCGGTAGTTGTATTCATTGTTAATAGATGTCTTCTCACACAATGGCTTCTCTTCCATTGTTCCAGGACACAAGTCCCCACATTCCTTTGGAGGTTTATTCCCGACAATGTAGTTATTGGACACTGCATCTAGGATGAGAGACCAGTCCACTGTGGAGAGGTAACACAGGTCAGAGTTCTTCTCAATCCGTATGGCCCCGCGGGTTATGTTCCTCAAGTTGTGAAGCCCAATCTCTTTAAGATTTGTCATCTCAAAGATAACCAAGGCATAGTTGTAGAAGAGGTTCCTCCCACGAATGACTGTGAGGTTGGGGAAGAGATCACTGAGGCTTTCCAAGCCTGCTACACGGAACAGCAGCAAATAGTCAGTTATGACAGTGAGCTTTGGGAAGCGGAAGTTGCTGTAATCCTCTGCTTTAGAGATGAGCAGAATTCGAAGGAAACCCTCTATTACCGTACAGTTCTCCAGGCGTTTCAGCTCATGGATATCATTGCGAATGTCAACATTCGGCCCACAAACTGAAAATGTAAAAGGAGAAAAGAAAGTTAGTAAATAAGGCATTTTTAAGCCTTTTGAAATTGGAACACAATTCTGATGGCCATAAATTTTTTTAACTTCTTAATTAGGCTGCAATGTTACAATGAGAAGTGAGTACTTTATTTACACCTACACTGAATATTCATCTCCTTTAACCTATCACAGCAAACACTACGAGGACCAGCAGAGAGATACGAGTTATAATCTGCAGCAGAAAGAGAAACATTAGTTTATTATTAATGTTGAACAGAGCTGCAGTCGACTGAGGATCATGAAGATAAACCAAAAACATTTGCAGACCCTGCTTCAAATCACATCATGACATGTGTGACCAGACCAGAGGTTCATCCACAAGGTTTCAAACACCTCAGGTAATACAGATAGATCCAATAGGTCAGCAACAACACAAAATCCCCTGAAAGCTGATCAGCACTTTCTGCGCTGTGACTGGGAAAAGAAAGCAATTGAACTTGTAGCTAATGTACTAAATTCCTGTTTGCATAACCAGTAAACCAAGTTTCACCGATTTTGGCACCAAAATACAAAAAAGTTTCTTGAGTTCTAAGAAACACAGGATAAATTTATTTACAAGAACACACAGCATCACAGCAAGGAATTTCCCTTGAAAACAGCAGACTGAAATCAAAGCACTCAAGAAAACAATGACCAAAAGGACTGTTCCCTAATAAAGTTATATATTCGATCTTTCCATATTAGACACAAATCACAGTAAAAAAATTAATAGGGCTGGAAGAAAAGTGTACTATTAATGTAATAATATGCATAAAATGCACTTTGCTGTAAACCAAAGAACTAGAGAGTGTAGGGAGCTGTTTTTCTTACAAACCCTCAAATTTGGTATTCCGTGAAAAACATGGGAAAAAAAAAATCCCCAGAATAGATAGTAAGTTGCTTGTAAGCAAACCAAGTAAAATGCCAATTTATTTGAACAACTCAAAGTTTAAATAAACCCCAAGTAATTCAATTTTGTTGAAAGGTTCTCTTCTTTATGCATGCGAGGCTTAATTATTTTAACATCTTTTCCCCAGACAGGGAAAAGGTCTAAACAAACACTGGAGCCAAAAACACTTAAAATTCTAACCCAGACAAATTGTCCAGAGATTCAGAAATTGCACTGACAATAGAAAGCAGTCCTTCCATCCCACAATACTTATCTCAGGCTAATAACTTAAGCTAACAAAGGATCCAGAACATGAGCATGCTAAAACCACAGCAACTTTAATATCCAACAAGGACTTAAACACTTTTAAGTCTTTAAAAGACCGAAGGACTGACTTGTTAGAGGGACAATGTAAACAAAAGAAACCAAAAACAAAAAACCAAAACCAAGAGGGCGAGATCTTTATTAAGAAACAGATGTTTTCTACACAGACTATTACCTAATCTTCTGTTTGAAGATCCAAGTTGAAAGCAGAGGGTATTAAAATGTAACTTGCACTAGAAGCAGCTATGTGCAAGAAAGTTAATTCCCTAAACCTTTTAAAAAAATCCAAAAACCACCCAAACTAATGTACCAACAATAACACTTGTCCATCAAGACAAGCATTCCACATTTTAGTATATAGTGACTACAGAACAATTGCATACAACTTCTTGGAATGTGTGTCAAGGCTTTAACTTCAGGAAAACATTTTTAAAAAGGTATAATGGGTTGGCATTACCCAGCTTTAGAAGCCAGGCGGAAGAGGTAGAATGCCTAAGAGCTCCAAGAGAACAGATCTGATAAGACATGTACCAGTCATATGCAGCAGAAGTGTGGGCTTCTCTCCTGAACCTGTAGGAAAGACAACCTCAACCCAGATTAAACTCCTTTAAGAAACTGGTACCCACCTCTTCCTTTCAACTTCTGGAAAATTTTCTTCTAAGCAACCATCTCTCCACCCAACCTCATGAGACAAGGTCCTCTGCCCAAAGCACAGCCTGACAATACCATGAGTATGTTTACACTTTTACACCAGGCTTCTCTTTTTGAAAAAAAGGCAAGTTAGAACACACAATGTTTTTCCAATTACACTCTTTTGGTTTCTGTCTCTACCTGCTGGCAGGACACAATGAACAGTATGGTTTCTGTTATGGCAAAGCAAAAGTAGCAGAATTTATTTTACTGCCATAAAATTTTAGAAAGCCTAACTGCTCCAAGCCCTTTATTTTGTTAAAGAAATAAAATTTGCACTTGCGCTGACATTTTGCAGGCAAGGTTCCAGAGTGATGGGTTTAAAAACAGCTGAGTTACAATACCCTAAAGAACAATTTGTAAGAGAAATGGCAGCAATCGTTAACTACAGCATTATATATCTGTTCATGCGTCTATTCTGAGGCTGAACTTCAAAAGTCGTATTGCTTTTAGCTTTATGTTTGTTTCATCTTGAAAGTTACTTAATTTTAGATATTTAATGCTTTTATAAATCAATGAGATTCCTAGAACTTTATGGCAAAAGTATGGACTCGCCTCAATTATGAAACATCACCCCCTTAATATGGAAAAGGATAAAGTCCAGTGGGCTCTAATGTTAGAAACCGATTACGGATGAGTGTGCTGGTTATGGTTTTGATTTAAGAAATTATTAGTTCATTTAGCAAGTTCTGTTTTGCAGGACTTCATGCATATAATGAGAATTGCAGAGACCCAAACATGAAATACAACAGCATCTTGGTCCATACTGACATTTGGAAAAAACAGTTCCAATTAAATCAGATTTTTTTTTTTTTTTTTTTTTAAGAGATTTCTTTAAAGTTCACGTCGTTCATGAAAGTCAATTATAACACAATGCATCATCTTTTTCTCACGTTTTTCCTGCTGCCCTGAAAAGGACTGTATGAAAAACAAATTAATCAGAGCTCAAAATCAACTACAATTTCCATTTGGCTGTGCTGTGTTTTCTTTGGATCCCATTTTAGAGAAAGTGTATACGGACTTACAATATAAACTGGTCTGTCAGACACAATGAAGTGCACATAAAATGCTCTTTAAAGCATTTATATTCCATTTAACAGGTTTTGATATCGCAGCTCATGAAGCTTTTTTATGTGACTAGTATAGTTTACCTTTATGTTCAATTCAGAATTGGGAATTAACCAGTATGCATTTATTTTGCTCACTAACAGAAAATAAAAATGGAACATTTGTTTATTGCCCTGCCCCAATAGTTTTGGGTGGATTACAAACACCCAGGATAATTAACAATAGTCAGATTCATGCTGTTTTCATTCAGCTGCTTACAAATTTCCAAGCCTTTCTGCAAACTGCCTGTCATTTCTCAGACTTATTCTCAACTAAGCACCTAAATTCTGAGTGCGGATTCAGTTACTTAAAGGAATACATATTTATTTGTTTAAAAGACCAATCTCCAATACATTTAAACACCAGAGAGAAGCAATGCATTCTTTACCTCAATAAACACAAGTGCCTCCCTGGAAAGTGCACTTTAGTCCAAAAGTACTGAGCTTTACCTACCATCCAACAAGAAGCCCACTTATGCATTTTTCCTGTAAGCATCCCAGAGGCAAGCTGCAGGGCAGGTGCATTTCCACAGATAATAGAAAAACCTGCTCCACACTGAAGTCTTTCTGAGGACCTGCAGCCCAGTCCTAGTCACAGGACAGATCCAAGCCTGATCATGTAACTGAGATGAGGTCAATGAACTACCAGAAAAAATGATAGCACATAACAGGTTCATACGATGAAAGTAATTAATGTGACCTGCAGCCTACTCCTTGATCTGGCAGAATCTCCTGGCAAGTCTCCTTTCTAAGTGCTGCTTCAGGCTGGGGCACAAAGGAGCAGAAGAGAGGCTGTGAACTCGCACACTTACACTGCACAGAACACGGGTAGTGAGCTGACATTACTGAGTACACACAAATTGGGTTGACCGAAATGAAGCTGTGTGTGCCGCAAAGAGCTCAGAGTACAGCGATCCAGTAGTTTCCTCTTAACCTTACCTATGACTTGCTAATGCTCCCAGTTGTGCACATACTCATAGCAGCTAATTTTTTATCAATATAAAGGTGTTAGAGGCCAGGACTAACAGTTTGCACGTTCACTTTTTTATGAGTTCCTTTCCTATAAGAAACCTTTTCACCGTGCTATAGTTTTTACTTCAAAATTTTGTATTCCTCCTGGTTACTTCATTTAGAAGTTCTAAAGAAACACAACTGTTTAGGTTTTTCTTCAAAAACAAAAACACACACCTTGACTTGAAGCCTTGCCTTTGGCCCTTTACTTTTTTGGGTAATGTTGAAAGACTGTACTACACTGAATGGTCTTGGTATCCTCTCAACTAGCCAGAAGTTAAAGACAGAGCGAGCAACCATCACAATCTGGCCCTCTCAACACCAAAGAGTCTTAGACAAAGCAGCACTGAGTCAGAGTCAATCCAGCACAACCTTTTTGCAAGTCTAAGGCCTTTTCAACCTAAGCCTGCTCCAGCTGGGTAAGGCTTTTCCTGGCAACAGGGACTTGTTCAGCCTGTGCAGTCAGTTACATTTCTGAAATGAGAATCAGGACAGACTGCTCGCTATTAACACCTAACTAGCAATCTTGGAATCAACTCCTGTTTACCTTTCTCTTGTTTTGTGTTCTCGTGCCATGTTACCAAAGCAAGTTACTATTTCCCTTTGTTTTCCCCACTTCTGATTTCCCTTTGCTGAAAATTGTTTCCTTCACTTCAGAGTGGAGACACAAAGCTTAATCTTTAAAAAAGGAGGAGCCTAGATACCTTCAGCTTTTTCATTTTAAAAACAACAAGTATCCCCTTACACTGGTTGCTGAAAGAAAGTGCTGAAGGTGCAAAAATTTTTTTAATTCCCTATCGTCTTCCTGCCCAGGAGTTAAAACACTCATTCTGAGGACAAAGTCTGTGATCCACAAGGTTCAAAAGGGTTCTTTTAAGGGAGGGCGTGAGGTTGCTCAATTTCTCATGTACCCTGAAATTCTATACAGTAGTAGCAAGTACAGTATGTTACCATCAGTGCTGGATAATTTCCTACACAAAGAAGGAACTACAAGGCTTAATACAAAAACCAATTGTGGCTACTTCTACTTTTAGAGAGTAGCTTACTCACACCACCACAAGAAATATCTCACTTCGCCAATAACGGCTTTTTCTGAGCACACTCCACTTCAGTAAGAGGTCTGCTTTCCCAGACAGCTACTGCTACACTCCGGTCAGCTAAGAGTTGATGTTACAGAACACAGTAACACTGCTCTCTCCCAAACTCTTCTAATGAAAGAGGCTTGACCACGTCACCCTTCGGTAATGTCAGCTCAGAGCTGTGGAGCTTTCTGGGAGATCAGTACATCTTTTGAACAGTGTTGTCATTTATTCCCAACAAAGCCACTTCCTTTTCATCATGTGTTTTTTAATCTATGGCAAATCTGGAAAAAAAAAATAAAAAGGTCCAAAGCAGCTACTGAATATGGCTGCAGTCCAGCAGATCCACAACGTGCAGCATCCTTTTTAAAGCAAGCATCTCCAGAGTTATCATTCCTCTCTCCTAACAACAAAGAACATGTTTATTACACTGGGTGGATTTAGATCTGCATAATGTATAATGGCCTGCATATTGACATGTTTATTATATAGTGGATCAACTCAATAGAAGGGTTGTCTGGCACACTGGGGGGAAAAAAAAAAAGCAACGGCTCAAAAAAATTCCTCATAGACACTCAAAGGTTAAAGAACAACTTTGGTTGATTTCATGTTATCTGAAAAATTGGTTTGAATCAAGTTAGGAAGCAGGATCTAAACATACGCTAAAGCCCCTCAGCAGATTTCAAAGGAGCCTCTTTTCTACAGGACTGCAATTGCTCAGAAGAGAAGCAGAAGTACACAGTAGTGGAAACAGAGAGGCAATAGTCTGAAAATGTTACGCCCATAAAGATTATAAACAGGGAAAACTAAAACTTGACCTTAACCTCTCCCTTCATTCTTATTGCTAAATATTATGCTTGTTTTAAGAAAACCATCAAGACTGTCATACAGCCTTGAAGAAGAAAAATCTAAGTGTTCTTATTCACTCACTGCTGAACAGAGAGGTACTGCAGTCCACGGCCTGGTCTTAATCCCAGTTTGTTCCTGTAGTTTCACTCCAAGACTTGGAAGGCAAAGGTAGAAAGACTGAGAAGGAACCGATTAGCAACCACAATTTCCCTTAGAAATTTGAAATGTTTCAGCATAGTTGCACCATCTGCAGAAGCAGGGGAAAAAAAGAATCACTACAGAATTATAAGGATTCTTTAATTGCATACTATGCAAAGAAGGAATTAAATGTGGAGTTCACAGAAATCAGTGGTTGGAGATTGCTTATGACACTTTACATTAGCACAGGATTCCACCACCCACTGAGCTCTTGGTTTTGCCTTCGTAGTGACACTATGAATGAAATATATATTTTAGTGTCTTTAATGTACTTACACAACCTCCCACAAAATTTCTGTACTCTCTAAGCTCACCTATCCTGCATGTGTCACATCAATCACTAGATCTCTTTCCCAGGAAGCCAGCTTCCGTATTACCTCTCGGGATGTCAGAACTGGTAACAAGGAGGGAACTAAGTCTATGCCACATGATTTAGACTGTCTCCCTAACCACTTAACTATTCCTCTTCATCAAATATGCTACATAAAACCCTTCACATTTACTACGATTTTATGAAGCTACATCTCTCTGCATGGGAAGGAGAACAGATAAAAGGCACCCCACAAACCAGAAAACATAAACGATTTTAGCTTTCGCTAAGGAAGTCCATAATTGAATTTCAAATTCTGTATTTCTAGCACTAGCACAACGCTGCCATCTTTGGCTTGCAAAACATGAAAGGGAATACTCAAACCCAAACAAAAAAATAGCTCTTCCCATTTGAATGCAAGTCTTGAGAACATTCTTGTTTACATATGTAACGCCCAGGAAGAGGGCTTAGGGTTTTTCTTCATTTAATTAAAAGTTAAGCTTTGGAGGACAAAGCCAGACCATTATGATCTTCTAAACACAAAAGGGACTGGAGATTATATTGTAAAGTAGGTTGTCATTTCTAAGAAATATAGTCCATTATCACTGATTTACCTTGTGTCACTCATCACTCCTAACAACCTTTTCCAGAATTCTTCTTTCCCAGATTTTTTTAAGGAAAAAGTGGTGTCACAAGAGGCCAATCAAATTTGGCACACCTTAAAAAGCAACTGGATTCCCCTTCTCCACATGTTCTCATTGTCTCGCATAACCCTTAGAAAAATACACACATCTTACTTCAATTTTCTCTTTCACCACTCTACTAACTATATATTCCAAACCCAAGGGTCACTGTGTTACCAAGTTGACCAGAACAAAACACTCACAAAAATAACACTCAGAAGGACTACAACCCACATCACAAACTCCAACTGACTCTGCCTTTTTGCTCGTGCAATTTCAGCTGTCATTGGCTAAAGATATCTCTGGCATTGCTGCTTTCCATGAACTTCCTCCAACTTCCCCATAAGTTTACACACACACACACACAAAAAGAATAAATTACATTTCCATTTCCGTCCCTCATCTCACTTGCTTTCCCTCTGCCAACATTTTACTTTGAATGTCAACAGCAACAGCAGTTTAGCAAAAATGGAGCCAACAAAACGAACTGAATTCCTTTAATAATATCGATTGATGCCCTGTCTACACAACTCACCAGAGCAAGTGCGTCTAGATTTAGCCTAGCTCACGTGAAAGCATCCTCATGACAAAGTCATCCCCAAATTAATCCTCTCTCACCAAGACTACACTAACCCAGCACATCTCTCAGGGATCCTCTGAAGCCACATCTATTATCTCCTGCTACTGAAATAGCAGAACAAGAGCAAGTGGCTCAGTTGGCATGTTCATCCTTTTGGGTACACAGGGTAAAAATGGAGGAAGATACTGCAGAACTAATAATATCCATGTGGCTGAGCATGCACGATCACTCCTGAACCCCTGTCTATCAAAAGCAGCACCAAACTTTTAACTCTGATCTGCAGTGCCCAGGTTATGGACAAAGCCTGCAAGATTCTCCATCACTCAACCAAAGAAGGAAAGATAAAAAGCTAACAGAAAAATCAAATCTATAGCAAACTCCTCACTCATTAATGCCCTTTATGTGTCAAAGACTGAAAGCCACTGTTGGAGCTGAACACTCAAACCTCTGGTAAGATGCTTCTGTTTATTTACAAGGAAGGGAACGCTGTTTATTTAGAAGGAAAGGATGCTGTTTGAAGCGCCTGGTGAACACACTCCAGAGCAATTTCACAAACAACACGGCAACACTTCAGTCACACTATGGTCAAGTTTGCCAGGCTTGTGAGAAAATTTTGACAAAGTCAAACAAACAAACAAACAAAAAACTGCAGAAGAAAACAGGTAGCAACTAAATCACTAAAGAAGAGCACCGTCCTCACAGGAGGCAAGACAGACTTCAAACCTCTGCACTGTTTCTTATCCTGCATTATCACTTTTCTGACAGCCCCACAAAAGAAGAGCATGCCATTCTATACAAAATATGTAACATAGAAGTGAGTAGGTGGCATGTTATGATCAATAACTATGAGAGCAAAACATTTTTTTAACTGTGACAATGTTTAAAACCCTATCCTGTAACTTCAGTCTCATGCCTGCTAAAGCAAAAATGGAAGATTGAAATTACAAGCTGTTTATAACACTGAATTTATGTTTCACAATCTGTGATGACAATACAGCTTAACAGAAATTGTCTCTCCTGGGGACTGTTGTTCTCTACCTTTAAAAAATAGTTCTGTGCATGGTTTTATTTATTTATTTTTTAAGAGTTGTCTACACATCCAAGTGACTCAGCAACTGGCTGATGGAAACCTATGGGATATACACTTAGGTAGCTGGGATAAGCAGCCAAGTCTTCCAGAATGAAAATACATCATGTGGCTGGGCTCAGCAACTCACATTTAGGGAGACTTTACTATGCCTTCAGCTGCCTGCTGAGTTGCATCCTGCAGTAATCTAAGAAACCCTCTTCTCTTTAAAGCTTTAACCTTTTTTTTTTATTTTATAAAAATGACTGGCCAACCAGGCCAGATCACCTAGGCTTCATTAAAAGCATATTGACAAAACAGTACCATGACCAATAATTGCAACCATAACGGTCAGCAAAGGATTTAACAGAGTCAACAGGAAGTTACACATAGATCCACAGAAAAATTGGAAGTCTGATGCAATTACTCCTAACAACATGCAACACATGTCCCTACTATCCTGTGCTAACCACCTCTTACAGGAAGAAACACAGAAATCCTACATTCTGTGGCCTTTCACTGTAATGTTTCTGTTGTAACAAACTGAATTAAGACTTCCTTTAATCCCACATTTCCACTTGAATGGATATTTAAAAGGGGGGGGAGGGGGGGGTGGAATAATGCAATTGCACAGAAGAAAGAGATCATACTACCAAACTTCATTTAACAGAACAGGGAGCCTTACCATCCCACCCTTCAGATGGCAGCTTCACAGTTTAAAAATCACATAGGTCGTGCTGTAACCTGCTCTCTCAAGGCAGTCAAAGTATGACCAACTTGTAATCCTCAAAAAAGGGCTTTAAGGATATTAAATTACATATATGCAAGTGCTGTGGGGCTTTCCAGTCATGAGCTAACTAGATTGAAAAAAGAACCTTCCTCTCCAAATACAAGGTAAAACACGCAGGCTTGCACCAGAGACAAGGTAACTAGTAGTTCAGGTTTTATCAACTAGAAACAGTTGCACCAGAACACAATTTAAGGCAAATATAAACCTAAGTAGCTGTACCCCTAAGAGTTCTTATGGGAACTCTTCTGGCCAACTGGATGATTCTAATTTGGTTTTAGTAACACAAACACAGCCCAACCAAGGAAAGTGTCCTTTACACTAGAAGAACAGCATTCACACAGTGTATTTATTGTCTTAAAAGCATCAGAGCACAATAACCTGGAGGACGGGGCGGGGGGGGAAGGGGGTGTCGGAAAAAAACCCAACCACCTCCGTGATACCAGTAGTCAAGGTGAGTCTTGCCACAAACAAAGCACCCTTAATGCACACAAGTGAGATGCAACCAAATAAACGGGGTTAAGCATAGAGCGCTAGAGCCCTTTTAGGCACAGCAAACTACCAAACTCCAAGGTATTAATTTCTCTGAAGATAAAGAAAACCTTCCAATCCTAAGTATAATATTTTCTATTATGCAGACCTTCTGTTCGGCAACTCATTGACCTTCACTGTAAAGCAGAAATAATAAATAAAAGAGAAAAATAAACTAAATATACACTTTTGTTAGCAAAAAGTGCCAACCATGGTTTATTCCCAGTCACTTGTCCACACTTGGTTTTTAAATTCAAGGTGGTATTTCAGACCATACTCTCCATTTTACAGTCTTATACTGCCCAAGACATCAGATTTCTCACCCTATATACAGTTTTTAAACACTGCCTGTAAGCACTGAGGGTGAGCACGATGTTACAATTCTGGTTAACAAAATGGTTCAGGGATTTAATCATCCTAGCTGTACTGAGTTCCATTGCTTGGCAACTGCAATTATTGTCACAATATTCACTTTTACTAGAAGAGGGCTGGAATGGCCCAGCAAGCAGGAGAATTATTCATCCTCTGGCAGGTACTCCTGGACAGCCTGGGATACAAAAAGTTGCCCTACTGCACTTCTAACACATCCACCTAGGAAAAAGCAGTGGGTCCAACTGGGCAAGAGAAATACAACCATGGCACGTTTCATTCAGCAGCTCATCATTAGGGATTATCTGTCCTGCTCCCCTTCTGAACCAAAACCAGGGGAAGAGGGTCAGAAGGAAAGAAGTTACAGGGGGTGGGACTTAGCAGCAAACCAAACAGCAATATCAAACCTGGATATATGACACAATCCAAACTGCACACACTCCAAAAGGTAAATCAAGGCAAGGCTGAGATGGAGATCTCTGTCATCATTATTTTTACCCTATATCTTGCATACACAAGCCACTCCTAGCTAAAGATAGAGCTGGAGAACGTACACTTAAGATAAGTTTTGCTAACTCCCTGGTATTATTTCACTACTTGTTCTGGTCACAAAGAAGACGACCTAAGAAATTATAAGATATTTGAGGCAGGAGAAGAGATGGATAACATCAAGGAGAGAAAAACAACCAACCTTTGCGCTTAGTACATTTGCCTGCTTAGCAAGTGTTTTTCTTCAGCAAAGTGCTCTGTCTTTGTTAAAAAGTGTGTACTACTCAATATTTGAATTATTATAGTAAGTAAATTCATAAGTAATCTACAAGAAATCTTTCCTTAGAGAAATTAAAAATTACTTTAACCAATGAACTTTGCACTGCAACAAATACGAGGAGCATCAAGATAGAAAAAGGGAAGCAAGGGAGACCACATGAACCCTGTAACACACTCTTCAGCTTATAATCTTGAATTCCTTATTCTTTAATTTCATTGCATTCTGACACTCTTATCGTGACTAACAATGCAGCCACTTTGTAATGTGCAAGGCGGCCACCAAACAAAATAATAAAAGTTACCTGATGTTCAGTAGCTACCATCTCTCAAACAGAGGGGCCACCAGCAGAAATAAGTCTGCACATGTCTTCACAAGATGGCAACTGTTTTATGGGCAGAAGCTGCTCACAGGAGTTCAGAATTAGGCCGCAAGAATGCAACAAAGAAAATCTCTCTCCAGACCTAGACTGCTTAACATTCAATAATGCTTCAGGAAGACCACTTCCTTCAGACACAAGAAAGGTTTCACCAAGCTCTGAAATCCCAGGACTAATTATAGCATCCCGCATCCTTCCCTTCAGCCCCCACCAAAGTCTAGTAAAAGCAGCTGCCAATCCTGTAATGTAAAGGAAGAATGTAATCTCCACTGCAAAGGATGTGCCACTACAGTCACCTAAAAAAAAAAAGTTTTCTGCCTGTAGTTACGATCTACCTGCCCAAACAGCATTCGGTTACACCAGCCAAACAGCTCCTGCCAACAAAGTGCACCTACAGGACAGGTGTTTGATGGCATAACTACATTGGGTAACAGTGCCACAAAGATGTTTAAACACAGCTATACAGCAAAGCTTTAAACTAAGCCTAATCTGAGAAAGAAAAACATAAATTAACAGAACAGAGAAAAAATGACCATAGGTAAAAAGTATCTGAACAGGAAGACACAAAAAAACCCTTTTCTAGCTGCTAGCTTGAAGGCAAAAAATCATCTGGAAAGCAGTTGATAGACAGTCCTTGGCCTCGCCTCACTTGTCTGACAGCTCTACTGGCCTCTCGCTGTTGTGAAAGAAAACCACGGTATTTGTGCAAGGCTAGTTGGTTCCATGTTAAGAAAACATATCTGAGCGGACTGTGCTTTGCTTTACCACATGCCAGCTTCATTCAACTTCAGATTCAAAACCAGTCTCATTTCCTCCACAGTTAACCAGCAATTTAGGACACAAAGAGAAAGTCCTGAACTCACAAACCGCCTCCAGATCTGTTAAAGGTCACACACTGTCTTTAATGCAAGATTTTTCCAGTCCAATTTGGAAAAGGTGACCACCCAAAAAAATGGGGAGTCCCCCAGTGACAGGAGTAACTGTATTGGGTGCACCATTACCACAGTCATCTCTGGTGTCCTCTATGGGCAACAAAAGCAGACCTATCCCCATCATCATCTTCCCTTTCCATACTCAAGACTGCCAGAAGACATCTACCCGCCCTTCCTTCTCACTCTGTTTTTCCTCTTTACTTGCCCAAGACACTGGCTTACCTTGACACGGCCAACAGCAGCCACAGTGTGAAGTGCTTTGTGCACCCCTGCATTAGGGCTGATAAAAGTTAAACATCTTCATGTCCCAGCTGTGCAAGTTCCACGCAGCATCACTGCAAAAGCCCATACCTATTGGCTACCTCAGTTGAGACAAGGCTGCAAACTAGAACGTTAACATATTTCAGATATATTTCCAAGCTATATTTGATACAGAGGCCACAGGGAAACAGCATCTGGTGAGTAACACTCAAGAGTCATGCTTTAATCTCAATTCAGATACCCAAAATTGATTTAAACCAAAGAGGAAAGTAAAAGAACAAATGAATCAGAAAAGAACTTCTAAGTGCTGGAGTTGCTTCTGTTACTCTGCCAAAGTCTGAACCATCTCATTTCCAACCCAGCTCGTATTTTGATATTACTCATCAAATTAATCCAAAAATACCAACTAAGAAAACTTGTGCAGGAAAAGGAGGAAAAAAGAAAAAGATCTTATCTAAAGTAACACACCCAAGTCAGTGTTACTGCTTAAAATGAAACACATGGAACAGACTCTACTTAGATAAGTTTATAAATGGAATAGATAAAAAAAAAAAAAAAACCAGTAATCTTTGTTTTGGTGTAGGTACAGCACCTCTGGCTAAGGGAGGTGAAAGAGAGCAATAGATCTTTGTGGAGAGTGTTAACTTACTAAAATGTCATAACAAAAAGAGAGTAGTTAGTGAACTAACACATCAAGCAATCTCCAGTCATAATAGCCAATCCAAAGGATGACATTTTATCTGAAAGGAAAGGCTGGTCAAAAGGAAGAAGATACCCATCAAAGAACAAAAAGCAAGTCTGAGCACAGAGGCAGCAGCAAGACTGCACCAAAACTTACAAATGAAGCATAAAACATCAGACTTGGTAATCCAGCTGCCAAGGAATTTTTTACCACATGACAATCAATATTACAATACACACAGAGATACGTATTTTTACCTCAACCTCTATTTGACCCAGTGGGAGCTACAGACACTTTCTCACACTAATTCACATTCTTCAAGGACAGTCAAGATGAGAAAAGAAAATTGGAAGCATTTCACGTTCTGTCTCCTTTCAGCCCATTTACACTGAATGGTACCAAAACTATCTTAGTATTTCGGAACCAAACTGTGCTACTTGAGCACCTGGTCACTAAAGCAAAATACTTCAGGATCTCAGCAAGAGGCTTTGTTCGTTCAGTAAGCCGAATCCCAATTGTGCTGTCAGTCCTTCCAAGTCATCACCCTTCCTTCACAGCATCAAAAGCAAAGCATCTTTAAAAATTCCTCTGGAAGGCCTGAACAAGTGCCTAAGCTTCCAAGATCTATTCTCTATAGCCTTGAGCAAGAGTGACAGGAAATAAACTTTTCTCCTCAATAGCTTCTTTTAAATTAAAAAAGGCAAATCAGTACTAGACCCACTACAAAATTGAAAACTGCAGATCAGGAAACAGGGAAGGAGGAGAAGGCAAAGGAGAAAGGAAGAAGAGGTTTGCTTTTCAGACAATCAACTTGAATAATCCTTAGTTCAGTGAACTGGTAAATAAGCAATTTCAAATGTTTTAGACATCTTGTGGTACCTTCTGAAACATAACCAAGCTAAAGGGAAAAGGGTTAATTATATCCCTTATGCTTCAGAGTATTTCAGCAGGCTATGCATTATGTGCATTATGTTCTTCTGAAGGGCAAGTTGTTCTTTAATTTATTGTTTAAAGCACAAACATAAACACAAAGTGTCCAATGCTAACGTGGCGATTACCACTTTTACTAAAACAAAGAAACACGGGATTGCAGGCTTTCTGCTGTTATAAAGCATTTACATCTATCCTGTTTCTCTGACATTTTTCTTCCCCTCGCTCTTCTCCAACACAGATCACAAACACAACCAAGACATCTGCCATACAGGAGAACATCCTGCTGATTAAGGGAAAAAAAAAAAAAAAAAAAAAAGAGCACATTACTCTTGAGAGGATACAAAGCACCACTTCCTAATGCATTCTACTTCATCAGCACAACAGGCTTCTTGTCATTTCAAAGGGAAACCGGTGATATTGATTTTTCCAAAACACAAGTATTATAAAAATATTATGTATTTAATTGGCTTAACAAAGTGCTTTTGTACTGGGATACATCAACAAGACCAGGTATAAGGTATCAAGGTGTGGCTTTCATTATTTGAAGATCCTCTGCAAGTGACAGCTTTGAGAACTGACACAGTCCCTCCTAATAAAGTGCTCTTGCAGCTCTAATAAGCCTCAGTAAGACTGAGACGTCTCTTTTAAGTGTGACAACCCTGTTCTGAATTCACAACACCCTGAAGAAACACCGTACTTCTCTGAAAACTTGTGTCCACACTTCACCAAATTTCAACCATGCTCCTCAGTGCTCCATGTATGCGCAACTTTTTCTAGGGGAAAGAACAGTTTTTTACACCTTCCTAAACCAATTTATTTCTCTAGTTGTTCTCTTCCAAAAGCCAGACCAACTGAATAAGCTTTTCTGAATGTGAAAACCACACACCTAGCCTGTCAAGAAGCCAGGAAGATTTCCTGGTTATATAAGTTTAAAACCCAAGCTGTTCTCACACAGCAAGACCAACACCACTTTTTTCACCCTCCTCATTTTTACTATGATCCTAAATACAGCAACACTGGGAAAAAGCTTGTATACACTTTCCAAGGAAAAAGCCTATTTCTCCTTCTCCTAGTTCTTAATTTCTGTTTTAACACAGCATATCAGAGGGTACATCCATGACAAGTTTCAACGTTTCAAAGACCATCTGAATAGTCAGTTGTAACACAGATTGTTATTCTGCCTTCCAAAATAACATGAGAAAAAAATCCTTTAAAATCGTAATTTTTCAAGGGGGAAAGGACAGCCTTATCTCACACCTCCTCTTACTCCTCCAGGGAACTAAACTAAGTTTTCTCTTCCTAAAGTGACACTTCAAGGCTTCTTTATAGCTTGCTTCTAAATATAACCTGGAACAGTATATATCCTCCTTTTAATTTCATCCAACAAATTCCCTCTCAGCAGAATTTACTCTCATATACGCAATGTGGGCAGTCTAGTAAAGTAACTTAATAGATCCTAACAAAAAAAAAAAAAGTTTTCCTAACCGTAAGCTCTAGGAGGGAAAAAAAGAAATTCTACACCTTGCCTAATTTCTTGTTAATACCTGTCAAAAGAGCATTAATCCCATTTCAACACAAGAACAAAGCTACAGAATGACAAGATCAAGGATTCATCAAAGGATAATCAAAAGCAATAACTGAGATACACAAGATTTTCTCCATCTCTCAATGCTGCTGTCCCTGCATCCCCTCCTCTGTCACTGTGCAGCCTGACAGTCACTCTGCATTCACGCTGCAGAAGAGCAAGAGACTTTCACAGGAAATAGTACCTGGGAGCTGAGGGATTTCAAGACAAAATCTTCTGAGCTAAGTGACAGACACAGGTCAATCAGAAGAGGCCTCCAATACTGCCAAGACTAATGAGAAGTTTAATCTTGAGCTTCTACCAGTAGCCACTTTAGAAGCCTCTTTGCCCCCGCCTTACTGAAGAGCATATTTTGGTGCCCAAGATGATCATTACTTCTGGGTAACTGAGCTAGCCAGACCACCACACTTTCTTCAGAGCCTCCCATCTCAGACACACACCTGTCCCTCTATAGACATTTTTGTACTAACACCCAGGGCAGCATTAAATTACTTCAGATAGAGTCACTTCCACATTCCACCCTGAAACTCCCCTCCAAGAACTCATCAGTCACTCCTGGCTTTCACACTTCAGTAATTTTGGAATCAACAGGAAATGGAGATCAATTGTGATTTTACTAACTCAATAATGACTCATCACTCGACTCCCCTTAGTCTTCAAATTCATCTGTCAAGAGATATGACAGCAAGGCCAAATTAAAAATAACACATCTGGCTTGTGCACAATTAACACTCACTTGTCCATCAGATTTACCATGGATTGTGACATATTCAGGCTTCTTGAGGTATCACCACATTATGACCATCTTTCTTATCTCCTGACAGAATCCAAATGCAGTTACAGTTTGTCTTTCTTAGCTTAAGCAAGAAGAATAATCACTAAGTAAAAATCATCACAGAAACCCATTGTACTGCATTCTGTAACATTCGTCACTCAATTTGAACATCTAAATAAGAGTTAATTCTGCCTACCAGTGCCCCTAGCTAGTGACAACAAATCTTCTATTCTTTATGAGAATACTCTCAAATCATTAATTTCTGCTTACATAACCTCCAAGACAAAAAAGCACATTTGCATGAAATTAGAAGTCAATAAAAACCAATTATTTCATTTACAAAAATAGAAAGTGCTTTTATATAAACCACTTAAACACATTCTTCTAAAAATAAACTTAATTACAAATCTAACATGAAATTGTAATAGCATATATTAGGGCAAATGCCTACTGTAATTTAAATAAAAATAGTAAGCATATTATTTACACAAAAAAAAAGTTTGGACTGGTGAATTTACTGTTCAGTGCTCTCTTGGAGCCACCCTTTGTTGAAATGCTAAGATACTTTTTACATTCAACAGCTACTTCTGCAAGTGCCTCATTTCAGTTTACTCAAATGGTTCGGTTCAACAACCACTTAATCCCAAATTAAAAAGGACTCCTGCGTGAAGCCTGTAACGCAGTCAGTAGACAAGATCTATTAGCTCTGAAGTTTGCAGGAACAATAACAAACTATTTTTTCTGGTATGGTTGTTTGGGGTTTTTTTAAATCATGCCTGTCCACAATACCTGAAGTTTTAATTCTCAAAATTCAGATCTCCTGCATTTCAATTAAAATACCACTTTCCATCCAAATAAAAGAAAATAACACGAATGAGAAGTAATCTACCAGAAATTACATCATCTGCCATTTTGTCACTTGAAAATGTGAAAATTAAGGATCTGAGTAAATGTATCCAAAGCATCTAATTATTTACACGAATGTGTAGAAGCAGCAAATGCTATTCATCGGCAAAAAAAAAACCCTGTACTTTCCAAAAAGGCTGTATTTGCGAATCGAGGTGTTCTAACAGCTGTCAGCCAAAAAAAAAAAAAGTCCAGCTAAAAATACGCAAAATGAGCTGAGAATTGTTAAAGCAATCTCTTCCTGCTTTTGCTGAAGCATGTCTCTGCTAAACAAACTCTCTGTATTTCAATAAAAATAATTAGCTACTTTGAGAAGATGGCCGGGTGGTAACACACTAATCCTCATCTTCAGATTCACAGTCATTTCAATAAGAAACTCCTGCCTTTGCTGGCAGCTGCCCCTTGCCCACTTGGGGTAGGCTGCAAAGCTGCACCTCAAAAAGCCAGTGCAGAGAGATGTTCATCCATGTACCAAATCCTCCTTAACCCAAAGGAAGTACTTCCCCTTGCAGTTCCAGAGTCCTGCACGATGCCTGGCTAAGTCATCTTTCATGGTACAGACATGAAAAACAGAGAGTGCTGCCCAGTGGAGAACCGTGCTGAAGCAACTATGTGTTTTGCTTCTCCCTCCGTTCTCAACCACGCAATTCCATTCCCTCAGGATTTCATGAGAGAAAAGCAGACCCTTCTCCCTCTGAAGATCTCAACAGTGAGGACTATGCACAGCATCCCACAGAGTCGCAGCCTAAAACAATATTCACCAGGTTCTGGGCACCAAGCTCAACACCAACAAAGCCAGCCTTGCAGTCATGCTCTTCTTCAACCAAGACATCAAAGAGTCACATAGTGACCATGTGACACCATCAAGAGGTCACATATTGATGGAGAGGGAAGACAGAGGGGGACATTCACAACCAGAGCACGCAGACACCTTAAATGGAACATTCCTCGCTCCCTGCGGAAACATCAATGGACCTGACAACTATACCCTCAGCCCCTCTGCTCTTCACTTCTCCCCCACCCACTTCCCCCTATTAAATGGGATTCACATTTTCTCATCTCACCACGTCTGGGGGAAGCTGCAAGGGTGTTTAAGATGAACTTGAGGCACACTGAACAGTGACAGTCATCCTGAGGTCAGGACAGTATTTTGATATCACAGTAAACAAGGCCTGTCACCACACATGCAACAGGCAAGAAACACCAAGTAGCTGCACACTTCTGTGAGCAGTTGCTTCTGAAGAAAGAAGTCCCATTGAATGAATGGACAGCGTTACAGCACATCCTCCCAGGGAGGCCAAGCCACACTCAAACCACCTCAACTTCTGTTTCATTCTATCTGCGTGTGGCACTAGGTAATCTTAACAGTCGCCTGTGAAGATCTGGGGTTTATTTTTAGTGTATTATACTACCTCCTTAGAAGCCAGCTCATTCCAACACCCCCATCCTCATACCTCTAGAGTAGTCTTCAAACGTCTGACAACGCACAGCTTCCCAGTAAAAGTGCCTTCACCTGGATGACAGTCACATGAACATCTGAAGTCATGTCAGTGTTCTAATGACAAAGCCCTTTAACTACCCCTCAAGGACAGCATTTATCTGTATTTTCAAATGGAGAAGGAAACACAAACACCTGGAGAAGGAATACAATTTCTTCCCAACCCTTGCATACTGCCAGCTTCTGAAGAACAAGATGTGATCACTCCCTATTTAGCATGCATGACTACCAATGATGCTGCTCACAAAAATTATCCAGTCCCTTTTTAAAATCCAGATACAGTATCTAAAAGTTTAGGCTTTTCTACACAACTAGTGGATGGATAGAGGTGAATACAGTGACATCATCTTGCTATGTTTTGTTGTTTTTTCTTGTTGGTTTGTTTGTTTTGGGGTTTGTTTTGTTTTTATGAAGAGCAAGTCAAAAACCCTTACTCTCAATTTATACTTGTCAAATGAGTATTTGAACAAAACCATTCTGGAAATAAAAACAAAAGTGAACACAACTGTGTGGCGTTACGGTACAGCATCCGATTCCCACATTCCAACTCCCTTGCTCTCAAACACTGCAGCGTATTGCAGACAAATTTAAAAATAAAGTCACTGATAACTACAAAAGCACCAAGAAAATCCTCAGACAACATTGGCTTAGCCAGTGGAATGTGTAATTCCTACCTTCAAACTATCACTTTCTTTCATGAAAAATACTGAAAATATCTTTTTGCCAGGTTAACCAACTCTGACTTCAATCTTGCTGACATTTCTTAAGTATAGCTGAATAATTCCATTCATATGCAAATTGTACAATAAGCCGTGAGTAGCAGCATTTACAGAGACTCCCTCTCAGAGATGAGCACTTACTCTGCCCAAGTCAAATCTGCAGTGACGTATCCGAAATGAAACAAGGCCCAAAAGGTACAGCCCCGACAATCTGCAGAAGGCATGTTTTCAGCCTTGATGTTGTAGGGCTTTTTCTTTTACTTTGTGAGGTATTTTTAAATATTAAAGAGATGAAAGAATCAAGAACTGAGATTGTATCTGTTGCCATCACAGTTTAACCACAGTCCATGTATTTATACAGTGGAATCTCCAAAATAACACTGCATCTGTTAAGATGACAGTGTTTTTCCATGGGCTGCGCTGTTATAGCAGAGTTACTCCAAAGCTATTGAACTCCTGATTATGATCCACCCCAAATTCTTTTTGTAATTTTCCTCAAATGTGTTGAATTGTAAAGCTGTTGTTTCTCAGTATGGCTTGGGAACAACAAAACCTAATACATCTCATCAGTGGGCATTTGGCACTAAAGCCTTAGAGCTAATGCAGCAACATGTTTATTTAAACAATGAACTACCAGAAGAGATACACAAAACACAAACCATGTAAAAACAGATGTCCAGTTCACATGTGTTCCTGCTGAACCACCAACACATACACACACACTCAAATGCATTTCTCAGTCTGTAGGATAACAACTGAACCAACTTGAAAGGACCTTTGTTCATTCACTGGTAACACTGGCCTCACTTTAGAGACACAACCCATCCAAGTACATACAAGATCCCATTTTAAAAGGGGCTCTCATAACCTAATTTAAGTATTAAAGACATAATACGTGCCTCTTGCTGAGACACAATATCAGTGAAAATTCTTGTCCACATAGTCAGCCTACTTGAATGTGACAAAAATACAAACATTTTATTAGCACACACACAAAAAAGGAAACAGACAAACAAACAATCAAAACTTTCAGTCACTCCCAGAGAGGGGCCAGTCAGGCTCAAGTCACAATCTCAAACCAAGCCAAGTCTCAAGTTTGGAACAACAAACATGCTTTTTCCAAACACCATTTTTGCTCTTTTTGTACAGTAACAACTGTACTAAACCTGGAAGAGCTGCAAGGGGATACCAACATGACATATTAAAACTAAACTTCCACATCCAAGGTATATGAGCAATAGGACTAACAGAGGCTTAGTCTTTTGGCCTCATCCTCCCACACACACAAATGGTCTTACTGGTTTGCAACCTTCATTCCCTCAGTCTCAGTACCTTCTCAGGTCCAAGGAAGAAGAGCAAAGTACACACAGTAACAGCAACTTATATGCATCTCAACACAGACGGATGTTTAGTCCCTCCATACTTCCCAGGAGACGTGGCATTTACAAGGGACCAATAAAATGTACACCAAACTCACCCCCCCCCCCCAACACACACACACCCCCCAGAAGAAAAAAAAAAACAAAAAAAACCAACCACACCAAAGCATCAGGCACAATAAACTGAAAGGAGATGTTAACTGCAATCAATACAGAACCACAAGCTGCTTCCACCTGCTGGGGATACAGAACAACCAGAGAGAAGCAGCAGCTAAAAAACCCATCGTTGCAGCCAGAGACCATCATAATTCCAGTGGCCTCCCCCACTCCATGCCAGGGGGTCTGTGAACTCTTAATACAGGTTTGTGCCATCTTCACGTTAAGCGTTTCTCTTAACACTGGTTCTCAGCTAAAAGAAAGGTAGAGCCACCTGAAAGCTTAAGAACAATACACACTATTTATAAATATATAAAGGGTGAGTGCCAGGAGGATGGAGCCAGGCTCTTCTCAGTGATGCCTGATGACAGGACAAGAGGCAATGGGTGGAAGCTGAGGCATAGGAAGTTCCATGTAAAAAGGAGGAAGAATTTTTTCACTGTGAGGGTGACAGAGCACCAGAACAGGCTGCCCAGGGGGGTTGTGGAGTTTCCCCTCTCTGGAGATATTCAAAACCCACCTGGACGCGTTCCTGTGTGATCTGGTATAGGTGATCCTGCTCCGGCAGGCGGGTTGGACTGGATGATCTTTCGAGTTCGCTTACAGCCCATGACATTCTGTGATTCTGTGATTTAACTCCATCAGTATTTTGGAGAAAAAACCAAATCCCCAGTGGGATACATGAAATTTGACTAGAGAAGACAACAGTAACAATTTAACTACACATCAAAAGCCGCAGGTGAAAGCAACAAAAACACCACAATAAAAGTAATTTCCTCACTGGCAAAGGGCACAGGGGATAGGGCGAACAAGGTATTTCCATTGCAATTTCAACACTATAGCCAAATGTTACTCTAAGACCAGCTGAGCAGTGCAAATATGTGTTTGTTCCTACAGTGCAGTGCCAGTACCCTGACTCCTCCCGTGAGGTGTCTGCAATGTGCTTTTAAGCCTTTCAGCATACATACTACTCTCACATAGAAGGACCCAAGGGGACGTGACAAGAGAAGCAGGGAAGCACAGTGTCCTATTTGTAGGAGAACACAATGTGGATGTGATTCTAAACTGAAGCCAGTGCAAATAATGAGGAAACCACCCCAGTGAGATCCAAGGATAAAGACCTTACGAAGTCCAAGCCAATTCTCTTTTAATTTTTTTTTTTTTTTAAGTTTGGTTATAGACTGTTTCTAGGAACAGCTGTCATCAGACCTTTCTCCAAAATGCTGTCTCGTTTGATTAAGACTTAAGATTTGAACTGTCCATCTCTAACACAACCTTCCACTTCCAGAAAACGAGTTTATTTCAGATTATTTCAGATTATTTCTGAGGGCTGCTCTATCACACAGCATTTATGGTGTTTTCTACACCATAAACTACTTTGGAAGTCTGCTTCTGCCCATCTACAAAATCAGGAAAACCAGCACTGTGACAGTTAATGTTCGGGGAAGCTGTTTTTGCATCCAAGAGATCTGGAATTCTCTTTCCCCACCAATAACCTTTTTGAAACACAACTGTTAAGCTCTTGCAAAGTTCCGTTCGTGCATATCAAGAAGACTTCAAGCTCACTAAAATGATCCATAAGCTAACCAGATACAGTGTCCCACTAAGTGAAAGGTAAAACCTACCCCCTTGCTAAAACACCTTTTACAAACCCACAGCAATGCTAACAAAAAAAAAAAGTAAATAAAACACTGTGATGCTATCGTAACCTTACCAACACACAGCAACTCACAGACTCTTTCAACTGCTGTGCTTACACATTTCATCACATAAATACTCTCCACATTTCATCAGAAATGTGTATGTAACTAAATACAAAGTAAGCACCTCAGTCCTCCCTGACACTTCATCTCATCTGTCTTATGTAAGAACTGCCACTATAACACAGTTTGAAGATAATGATGTACTCCGTACTTGAGAATCACACATTCAGCTGCAGCTACCTACTGTATTCCAGTAGTAACAAATGGAAGAGATACTTCAAAGAGCACATTATCCAAGCTCTAATTTATGCATGCTCCCTCTTACCATCAAGCCATTTATTTTAAACCTGTCAGATATACTTGTAATGCAGCATCATGAATAATTTAAAAAGTAATCTGTATAAACCAAGTTTATAAACTTAACAGCAGGTACAGTACCTTTCATTCAAGCAGGCTGCTCTCTGATAAAGTACAAGGGATCTTTGGCAACTTCAGCATGTATTCATTTTATGCATTCTCAACTTCAAAAAAATTCTTCTTTTCTGACTCCCATCAAACCCTCTGCTATTGGAACAGTATTATATAAGTAGCTAACTTAAATGAGTAGTGTACTGATTTGCACACTGTTCATATTGAAGGAAAAAACTATAAAGCTTCTGGGATCAGTAGAGATGACCCACCACCCATTCAACAGCAGGAAAAATCCCACATGTCAAGCTTGCCTCCATCGCTAAGAACTCTAACGTTCTCTGCATTTGCCTGATGTCCCATTCTGACACTGCTCCCCACCCCAGGGAGAAGGGATGTTCAGCAAAGAACGCCTCCAAAAGCCCACCTGTAAGAGAAAGTGTTTTGATCAGAATTGATGCTCACACTTCCAAGCAAACAGAGCTATCTTTACAGCATGTAATGGCACCAATAAGAGGCTTGCAGATAACGCTCACTCTGACTGGTTGCAGAGCTATTTCAATAATACGCACCTCACTGGCACGATACCACAAACGAACTCATTAGGTCATTGGACTTGCACAGAACACACATCTTTCACAAACTAAGTATCCACAAAAGCAGGACACACGCCCATTTTATAAACTATTACATCAAACCACATAGATGTGCAGTTCCCCTATTTCATGCTTTAAAAGTTTCTTGTTTGTATACTATTTTTAATAAGTACAGCATGAAGTTCTTAAAGCACAACTTGGCTAGCACTTCTCCTCAGTGACAATCTGAACATGAGTTATTGCTCCAAGTTATTACTAAAATGACTCTGTGTTGCTACAAAAGCATGTATTTGCTGTTCTACCAAAATATTTACTAGTGAACTTGTTCCTCTAGAGAAATAATGTTAGTGCTTCATTGGGGTGTGAGGTCAAAGATGACAGTCTCCTTGGAAAAAAAAAAAAAAAACAAAAAACACCTATCTGTGGAGTCACTGAAAGATACAGATGCTAATTTCTGCTCATACCATCAAACTTGCCAAGAAAGGAACAGAGCAATAGGAAATGTACGTGTCTGGATATTCCAAAATTAGTAAATAAATAAAATTATATGACATTAAAGCTTACAAGTCATATGCAAATCGGTATGTAAATAAAGAAATAACAGTTTTGCTTTTCAGCACATTTTAAATAATCTTGTGCCACAACAGCAACTTCTTGAGGATATCAACATTGAAGAAGTTAATTGGTGTCTTGAAAGGTATCCTAAGGGAACTGCTTGTGTTTAGCATTTGCAAAGGTTAACTCTTAAGAACTTCCAGTGATAAATTCAAGTTAAACCTTCACAATACACCACCAGTTTTCACAGAACGCATCTCCTTAATTAATAAGCCTAACTATTATCAAACTTCTTTAGCAAAAACAACTAGTCCTGCCTGAAAGAACTAGGGATAGCTTTTAAGTTTGACAACGTGGTACAGCTCTGTTTGCAGAGCACAGAAATACATGAATGGACGCTGTATGTTGCTAATCCTTTGCCGGTCCTCAAAGTTTGTCTCAGACTGTTTTGGACACAAAAAAGGACAAATATAGTACTACAGAAATCAGTCCAGATTGTACCTGTCATGACTTGGCTAAGAGGGGAAAAAAAAAACAACTCAAAGAACCACACACAAGGTAGGCTGGCTAACAACCACAAACGTGTCTTCATCAACTACTGTTTGTTGAGTTCTGCTTTTGTACAACAACAACAAAAAAAAAATAAATTGAAACTGTTCTTTTTAAAGTGGCTTTCATAAATCATAAAAACTAATCCAACTAACCTACACAAAGAAGCTGTCTATACAATTTACAGTGATAGAAAAATTATACATGTCAAATATATCAAAATACTAAAACAGTATTTCTACCTTTCAAACACATCATTGCATTCCTGAAGTCTTTCTGAACACAGAACTCTTAAAAGCAGCATGTTCCCTTACCACCTAAGCCCAGAAACCTTAGAAGCTCAACTTTTTCAGAAAGATCTGAAATAAACTGAAACAAAACAGCAACAACTTCAATTATGAGACTCTCGAGACAATTACTCAAACTGCAGCTTTTTAAAAAATTTAGCATACACAATAGTTTTCAATAATAAACTGCAGTTTACCCATTCCTATGTGTGCACTCACACATATAAATAAAAAACAGCTGCTACTTGATAACATCACTAAGCATTTCCAAATGTGAAAGCTTTACGCTGAAATCCAAATAAGAATGTATGTCATTCCATAAACCAAAGCTTCTTTAACTTTTTCTGAAAGTTGCCATTGCTTCTCAGTCATCACTTTTTCAAAGAAAAGTAAAATAATGCTCATGAAGTTTAATTTAACTACAGATACTCTAAAGAAATAGTCTACTTTTTTTTTTTTTAACATAATTTAGTTCCGTACATTTGGTAAGTTATGAACTTTAGAGCCATTATAGATGATGAGCTTGATAAACTGTTTTCTGTGTGGGATCGTAAAGTTAACATCAGCGTGAGAAAACCAGGTTTCCTGCATATATTATTTCCTCTTTCTCAAAGTTCAGGACCATGAACAAACTTCTCTACAATGAAGTTTGCGGTAGCTCACAATTCACACAGATGGAATATACACACAATATAATTAATCCTTTAACAAAACTGCCTCTTCTGGTCTCACTGATTTAACAGTTCTACTCATCACTGGTAAAATCCACCTAACAGTAAAAAGAAAATAAATAAATATTGGGGAAGAGGAAAAAAAAAAATCTTCAGTTAAACATAAATTGAAACTGTCCTTTAAAGATAACAGATTCAGCCCTGAAATGTGTTTTTATTCTAAATGTTAGATGCTAAAAAAAAAAAATATTAAAATTCTCCTCACTGAAGACATTTTCCTCCAAGATTTTCTTAGCAAATGCCAGTTTAGCAGAAAATTAAACAGGATTTGAAACAACTATTCCCAAGGTAACAAATACTGATAGAAATTAATTATTTACCAATGAAGACAGATTCAAAAATCATCACATGGAAATTCCTCAAAACTAGATTTTGTGTATCTATTTCAATTAAAACAATTTCAGCATCACTGGAGTTGTGCTTTAACTATACTCTAGAATTAATCTCAAGGAACAACTAACTGGTCAGGGAAAAGCTGACATAAAAACTAACAGGACAATTTACCAAATCTGTCCAATTTCCCTCTTAAACCAAATAAATCATGCCTTCTGTTGTACTGAAGTTGAATTAATTGATCTGTTTTCTTGCTCTCTGCAGCCCCTTCCTTTCCCCACATCTCACTTAAGACCCAAGTTAAACTTCCTTCACTTTACAGAAAGAAGGACATTTCTCCCTTTCAAATGTTGGTTCCACACTGAAACTTCTAACACACATCTTTCCACACTCATTCCTCTGCTTTCTCCCGTTCTCAACACATTTTGCCTGATTAATAGTTAAGTCACTTACCATTTCCTAACCCTTTCAGTTTCTCAGTCACACAAGCCTTTGCTCCACTTCTGGTACAGAAATGCTTTAAAAGTACAATCAAATACAATCGAAGTCAAAATACCGCTCCTTCGCATGGACTCCAATCACCATCACTCCCTGAACACTTTCATCCTCTCCTCTTCCCGGTGAACCCAGCTGACACCAACTCCTTAAACACTCTGGCATTTTCTATTCACAACCTCAATTAGAGAAGGAATTATCCAACTCCCATTTAACAACATTCACTAACCACTAGGCGTGTATGAAAACGCTGATGCGAAAGCTAGGTGTGTGTAACGCTGACACTCAGGAGGTCATGAGGGTTTTTACTAAGCAACCTGGGAGAGCGATTAAACATACAGCATGAGCTACTGTTTATTAACATCAGAAACATACAACACAGCCCGGATGGATAAGCAAAAGCTCGGAGCTAACATGTACAGATACATCAAGACACCTATCAGGCTGAAGCATTACCAGACCTAAACCCATTATTTTTATTCTAAATGTTTAACCCATTCACTCTGTAAACGTACACAAGGGTGAAAATCAAAACCCCATCACACTCAAGGCAGACCAGGAAGAAAACACCATGTTTACATTTCATCGTAAACCCACCCCTAGGATGAAACAGTTGATGACTGTTGTAGCTTTACATAGCAAATGCACTGTTATACCAGCATATACTTTATCTTAATGAAGGGCCTTTTTATTTTCATTTTTGTGCCATTCTAAAAAAAAAAAAAAAAAAAAAATCTCAGGAAATTCCTAGAATTTTTTAACAACTGCTTTGGAATCGGAAGCTTTCCACTGGAGCTACCTGCACTCTAAAGAGGTTTCTGTCATAAAACCATGAACAGATTTTATATAATTTAGCATTAAAGGGATGGGTCTCTCCCCTCCAGTTGTAACTCCTTTGTATTCCTATTTAGGAATGCCTTGCTTGTTTGACCGAAAATGGAAGTGCCTTTTAGCTATGACACAGTATATATGAAAAACAAATAAAAATTAAGATTAATCTTCCTTCCACTATTGTGGGGAGAGAGAAGAATATGAAGAGATGCAAAACATCTGCTCTGGAGATCATTTTTCCTCCTAACAGCAAAATTCTTTCAGCAGTAACTCATGAAAACAAAGGCTATTAAACTGTAAACTACAAAGACGATCGATTAGAGGCAGTATTCAGCTTAGACAAGTTTTTCAGCATATCTTCCCATATTTAAATGCCTAGATCTTCAGAAGAAGGTGGTATTTCATTTGGGAGGTTCTTAATTGGGTCATTTTAGCTAAGTGGCAACAGCAAACACTTCAGAGGACTGGAACCTAAAAGCCTAACGTACTGTTCCTGCATTATTTTCCTGACAGAGCTGGGTGAACATTTTTATCTGAAGATGTTCTGTACCAGGTAAGACAAGGAAAAAATTAATTTCTAAGCATATATCCTAGCAATTTTAAGGACACACCAGATCTCCTCCTCCTCCTCTCCTGTTCCGTTTCTCCACACTTAGACGGTCCTTTGTAAGCCCTTCCCTGAAGAAAGGGACTGACTGGGGTTTTGTTTTTAAACTCAAGAGATTAATCTTCCCTCTTGAAAACAGCTCTAGCCAAAAAGTGCAACTTGTGAAAGTAGACTGCAGCTCTCCAGCCCAAGCTGGCCCTGACACTGCAATGCAAAAGCCTAAGTTGGGCCTTATTTTGCAAGGAGTTAATTGGCATTCACTGGCTAATGAAACATAATATTATTCAACATGCATTACAGACTCCCATCTACGCGCTTCTTGCTCACTCTTTTTTTTGTAGCTAGCCTCACTGTCAGTGCGTCCAAAGAACTTCCCCCCTTCTTTTCAACCTGAAACTATTACTTTTACAAGACCTCTAGTTCCTAAGTCCTTTCCCTTTACATTTAAGATGGAGAAAATTGATCCCTCCGTTCCCTCCCTCCAACAGTGTGTATCTTTTTGAAAGCGAGAGGCACACAACAACAGCTCAAAGAGTATGCTGAAAAAAACACACAGCGGAAGAAATTAAAGCATCAAGATGCAGTAAAGAAACATCCCTGCTTCTGCAGACGCCAAAGGAGAGGGAGCAGTTTTTGAAATGGTTGGGCTCCAAGGCACATTTACCATCTTTCTGTCTATACACTCTAGAAAGCTAATTTCATGCAAGATCCTCAATCCAGCGCGAGCCCGACACACCAAAAGAAAACCGATCAGCACCGGGATTGATACGGTGCTGATTGCAGTCTAATCAATCGCCGCGCCAGCCATCCCTGCCCCCTTGATCTCCCCCAGCGCCCGAAGGGGGCGGGCACCGCAAGATCATCACAGGTTTGAAACGCACGAAAACAAAAGTCAGGGCTGTTGCAACCGCCAGGCAAGACAGACGGAACGGACAGAAACCGCGATCCGACGGCCGATAAAGGGCAGGAGGGATCCAGGCGCCTCGGTGCGCTGGAGACCCGGCCGCTGGCAGCGCGGCCGCGCACAATGATCCACGTTTTTCTCGGCGCAGCGCTCGCCCGCCCGGAGGAAACAGCTCGCACGCTGCCAGCTGCACGAACCTTAATGCTGGATGCAACGCAGCTGCTTCAAAAGCCAAAAATCACCGTTAAGAATATAACCCATCCGGCCGTCAAACAGTTCCATTTACACCCAAACGTAGAGTATCAACCTAGATTTTTTTTAATTTTTTTTTTTAATAGATATTAACAGCGGACTGTGACCTTTAGATTGCGGGATGCCACCGTAACTCACCCCGAGCAGAGGGAGTGAAACCCTTCCTCGGCAGTAAAGCGGCAATAAAAGGCAAGGCGCTTGTTTCCAGGAATTCCTCACTCACTATGGCAGGTTATTGCATATAGCCTCTAAATACTGACAGAGATCAAGCTCTTTCCACGCGGGGAAAGAAAGCACAGGTCTTCCCAGCCTGCGAGTGTTTACTACGCAGCTCGCAGCCCTGGCTGCAGAGGTCTAAACACCGCACCGGGCTCCGGAGCGGGGTTCCAAGCAGCGCGCGGATCAGGTGGCGGAAACACAAAGGAGAGGACGGGTGGGCATCACGACCCCCTCCTCCGGGTTGGGGGCTGCGGCTTCTGCCGATCCCCTGTGTCAAACCAGCCAGACGCCCCCGGGGAAGGAAGGGATGGGAGGGAGGGAGACATACAGCCCGAGGTTCTTAAACGTGCTGGAGAAGCAGACGCGTAACAGGAGGAAAACACGCACATCCCCGCGGGCAGGGGCGCAACCCGCGCGGCGCGGCTGGAAACGGCGCGCGCCGCGGCAGCCCGTCACACACACAGCCCCAAAAACATAGGACCCCCCCCCAAAAAAAACACAGGGAGCCCCTCACACACACGGAACGGCTCACATACAGCTCCCCCTCACCCCTCCCAAACACTCATCCGCACCGGGAGCCCCTCACACACCCCGCCACACACACCGGAAACCCCTCACGCACACACAAACACACAGGGAAACCCTCACGCAGACACAAACACACAGGGAAACCCTCACGCAGACTCCCTAACACACACCGGGAGCCCCTCACACACCCAGCCACACACAGAGGGAGCACTTCACACACACAGCCCCAAACATACAAGGAGCCCCCCAAATACACAGCAGGAGCCCCTCACACACGCAGGCAACACCCCCTCACCGACACCCTCAGACACATTCGCACAGGGACCCCCACACACACCCCCTCACACACACCCCCAAACACAACACAAGCAGCCGACACCATCACACCCCCTCACAGGCAGCGCCCCCACGCCCACGCCGGGAGCCCCTCCGCGGCTCCCTCACACGCCCCGGGGTCCCCTCGCCGACACCCCACACACACACACACCCCCCCTCCAAGACCGAAACGCACCGTACTCACTTTCCCCATTTGCTGGCCACAGACAAAGTGCGGCGAAGACGAGCAGAAACCCCCAGACGACGGTGAGGGACCCTCCTCCAGCGCCAGACTTCATTCCTCTTTTTTTAATTGGACAAAATCCCCCTTTCCGAAAACAAAACAAAACAAGAAGTCCGAAATTGTCCGCTTTCTTTTCTCTCCCCGTCCTCTAAAAATAAAGGAGGCAAAAAGAGGACGAGAAGCAAGATAAATAAATCCACGTTGCCTCAAGAAATGAAAAAAAAAAACAAAACCCAACACAAAAACACGAAAACAACAAGACCCTTCGGACTGGCAAACCGGAGGGTTTTTGAGGTCCCTGGGTGTTGATCTTCCGGAGCAACCACACCAAAAATACACAGATACTCAAGATGTATTAACGGCAACAACAAGGCATGAAAGCCCCG